>JALPQI010031538.1:0-22683 GCA_025490895.1 Thaumatotibia leucotreta | reverse complement strand
ATTATTAATCACAATAACGATTCGTAAATCATAATTAATAAGCTTAGCATTCTTCGCTACAAAAATAATTTATACTCAACTAAATAAAATTGAAATAAAACTATGAAAACGGATAAACTCGCGTATATTAACTAATTTTAACTTCATTCCGACGTTTCGAACACTTTACAGGGTTCGTGGTCTGCGGATGACATCCGTATCAACGTATCCGTATCCGTATCGGAAGTCGTATCCGTTTTCATAGTTTTATTTCATGAGTAATCCCTCGCGGTAACCGAAGAAAATATTATAAATAAAATTGTTTTATCAGACCATGTTTCGACCCAATAAGAGGCTCCTCGTCCGGAACACCCTCGGCCAAAGCCCGACACGTTCGCGTGATTCTTAAGCTCTTAATGGGTCGAAACATGTCGAGCAATCATCGACTTAAATACGTGAGTAACCCGGTTCGATAATATTTTAAATAAATAATAGTTTTGTATTCAAAACACAAATATTTTTATATATTTTTTTTATTAAATTTCATAAATAGAAGTACGCTAGTTGCTAAGGTGACTAGATATAATTTCGGTATCATAATAATCGCGGCCAGGGGCCCCATTTTCAAAATCTTGTAACTTGTAATACAAGTGGAAATCTCTTTTTGACACTATTGATTCGATAAGGACTTCCGCTTTATTACAAGTTACAAGCTTTGGATAAATGGGCTCCAGGTGTCGGTTCGATCTGTTGTCCGTCAATAGAATCTATGTATTTGCACTTGGCCGCACCTCTACAGCCAATATCTTCCTTTGGGATTTTGGTATCATAATAATCGCGGTCCGGTGTCGGTTCGATCTGCTATCCTACATTATTATCTATGTTTTTGCACTTGGCAGCACCTCTACACCTAATATCTTCCTTTGGGCTTTCGGTATCATAGAAATCACGGCCAGGCGTCAGTTCGATCAATTGTCCGTCATAAGAATCTATGTTTTTGCACTTCGCAGCACCTCTACTCCTAATATCTTCCTATGGGCTTTCGGTATCATAATAATCATGGTCAGGTGTCGGTTCTTTCTATTGTCTGTCATTAGAATTTATGTATTTGCACTTGGCAGCACCTCTACACATAATGTCTTCCTTTGGGCTTTCGGCATCATAATAATCATCGTCAGGTGTCGGTTCAATTTATTTTCCGTCATTAAAATCTATGTGTTTGCACTTGGCAGCACCTCTACACCTGATATCTTCCTTTGGGCTTTCGGTATCATAATAATCGCGGCCAGGTGTTGGTTCGATCTGTGGGCTTTCGGTATCATAATAATCGCGGCCAGGTGTTGGTTCGATCTGTGGGCTTTCGGTATCATAATAATCGCGGCCAGGTGTTGGTTCGTTCTGTGGGCTTTCGGTATCATAATAATCACGGCCAGGTGTCGGTTTAATCTGTTGTCCGTCATTAGGATCTATGTATTTGCACTTGGCAGCCCCTCTACACAGTGATTCTGGTGGCCTTCTTGTTGGCGTTGAATCATCTTCCTTAAAGAAACAAATAGAAAATGAACACAAATATTCCGTAGAAAAAAAACACATATTATTTTCAAGAATACACATAATATATCATAAGAACAATATGAATATCTGACCTGCCACGAACAGCGAATTTCGTAAATTTCGGGGATTTGTCTCTGTCACACTAACAAAGGCTTCATTAGTGACAGAAAAATCCCCGAAATTTGTAGAACGTGTAGTTCGCGGTAGGGCAACTGAGCGTAATATTGTGAGTGTCCTTTTTTAATCGCTACTTTATACCTTTTATCTAATAGTTCATGTTTCTTGGTTTCCCTAAATACGTTTAAGTACCTTTTATTTTTTGGGTTTTTCATTTTTAATTTTATGACTCGTGAACGCAAAATTCTCAAAGCTACGACGAAAGTAATATATTATGTATTAAAGACTTAAATAAAATTGCAAATGTCTAAACCTAAGCTTTACTCACTAAATGTTTAACTCTTGCTTAAGCACTTTTAAGATGGCAGGCGCCAACCCATTTTACCAAGGTCACTTAATTGTATATGAATGAAACAAACTTGTGTACAATCTTTTAAATGTATGAATGTGAACCATTAAGGTATCACTAACAGGAATGTTTGTTGCCTGCCATCTAATAGGGGCTATAGCGTACCTCACCGTCGGTCCAAGGAGTCCGAGTAGAAATAGTCTTTGACCACATATCGATTGTCTTGTATGGCGTGTGAGTAGTCTTGTGTTTTCTTGTCGTTGTCCTGTGTTTCGTTGTTCTGTGTGGCGTTGTCCTGTGTGGCGTTGTCCTGTACGTCGTTGTACTATATGTCGTTATCTTGTGTGATGTTGTCTCGCTTGTCGTCTTGTGTGGCGTTGTGTTGTGTGGCACTGTCTTGTGTGGTGTTGTCTCGCTTGGCGTCTTGTGTGGCCTTGTGTCGTGTGGTGTTGTCTTGTATGGCGTTGTTTCGTGAGGCTTTGTCTTGTGTGGGGTTGTGTTGTGTGAAGTTGTCTGGTATGGCGTTGTTTCGTGAGGCTTTGTCTTGTGTGGGGTTGTGTTGTATGGAGTTGTCTTGTATGGCGTTGTTTCGTGAGGCTTTGTCTTGTGTGGGGTTGTTATGTGTAGCGTTGTCTTGGAAGCGGTCGTCGTAAAGGTTTTCGATGAACCACCACCGTACGCTACGCAAGTAGTCTAGAAACAAATATATTTCAATGGTACGAGTAGATATATTATATGGAAACAATTTTATTGTCCGTGAGGGCCGTGTGGTGACGGCTTTAAGAATACATTTGTCACCACCCCAACTCCTCCTGCGGGTGTCGTAAGAGTCGACTAAGGGAATGAAGTGTCACTGACCATTATTTGATAAAAGATTGATGATGGGCAGCAGCGTCATCATAGTGGACACATTACTGCGATCGCCAATCCGCTTGCCCAGCGTGGCGATTATGGGCATTTAACTCCTAATGCGTCTATACGCATAGTTAATAGGAGAGGCCTACGTCCAGCAGTGGACTATCATAGGCTGATGATGATGATGATGACTTTTATTGTCCAATCTTCGAAAAGGTTCACTTTTGGGATGCATACTAACAAATGTAATAATATCGACGGTGGAAAGGAGAAACCTGTTAAGCGACATTTTGGTAATTGTCCAGGAGAGCGTTTTAAAGTTTTATTTTTAGGAAAAAAAATCGTATCACTTTCTGTGGCCGCTTTAGAGACTTGTGTTCTTTGAACGTATTTTGTCAAATTGTCATATCTATGAAATAGTAATAACGTTATTTCAATAAACTTGGAACCTTCGGAAATAAATGTCGCTTAATTGATATTGACCTAAGAATTCTCCGAAACGAGCCTTTAAGCGACCGTAGGGTTTATAAATAAAATTATTTTAGTCAGAAAAGTGTCGCTTACAGGGCAAGGTAATTTGTATGACATGCAATTAACCGACAACAGTAGCGCTTGAAAAAAAAAACTTAAGCGACTATGTATATAAATGTGTATGCTTAAGTGACACTGTCTAAATTTTAGCCTATAATTGCGTCGCTTAACATCCCTGTCTTTAAATTTGACCATTATTTCATTATACCTTAAGCGACATTGAAGTCGTCAGATCTCAGTATTACTTGGCTTAAACGACGCAGAAAAAAAGCCGGTTCCGTCGATATATAAAACTCATTTTTGACCAAAATGTCGCTTAAAGTGTTTCTCCTTTCCACCGTCGATATAGTTACGCATAATGTCTTCTTGCCGAAATATTGACAAGGCGAATCGTATTTATGCATATTTTTTACGCATAATATTTAAAAGCATACACATTAAAGGCATACCCACAGATGTCATAATACACCATAGATCAAGCAAACGTATCTACTTAGCGTGTCAAATGAACTCAGTGAAATCCACTGAGTTGTCCGTCTTTAATCGCAGCTTGCAGCTTTTGGGCGTCAAATTTTGTAAGTTGAAGTGAACAAAAACATTAATAATGCCTCCTTAAGTAATATTAATTGCAACAACACAAAAAAATATGAATACTCAAGGGCCTGAGACATATTTAAAATCATAGGCAAGTAACAACTTCACTACAAAATCTGACACGCTCGGCCGCCATACAAATTAATTAACTTGTTTCTTCTATCCAAATCTAATTCTGTGGGCATACCCGTCATAATAACTAATCTCAGACATCATAAATACAAAAGTGCATAATAATTCTTACGCATCATTTCACGATACATATAGTTAATCCTAAAATAAGACTACCAACTGGCATGATTGACATGCTATTACAAAAACTACAGGCGTTCTACAGTATACGGAGAATGACGGTAGATTCACATTTAGTTTTATGAATAAAAGTGACGGTGAGTTATAAAAAAATATAAGCGATTTAGGAAAACCGATTGTTTCAACATGGCAAATCAAGTGTGTATAAACTGTATAATGTATGGGAATAATAGTGAGGTCGACGGGGGTATGCGACGCAGACCCCCTTTTCTGCGTAGTTTAGGCGCTTCGCGCCTGGACAACAAACTAACCTCACCTAATTGATCTATACTTTGAAATTAGATATTAACGCATTTTAATACTTTAGATTCAAGAGACCCGAGACAAAATAAAAGAACATTCTAAAATATGTAAAATGCATGTTAATTGATTTAAAATTCATGTTAAACAAAGAAAAAGTGTTGTATTCAAATAGGGAACTAAAATTATGTTTTCCGAAATATTATGACTAGTAACCATTAGTCCAAACAGTAATATGCGTAGTATACATTAGGCAAATATAAATAAGTGTTGTGTAAGGTAGGCGACTTGGAGATGAGTTAAACGCCAATGTCAACGTTTACATTTATTAGGGTTATAGGTATAGATACATTAATGTGCATTCGTAGCTGGAAACTTCCTAAGACCTAACTACGTTAAGTCGTACAGTGGGTGGCAAGGTTGAACCCTCCACTGCCGATACAAATTGCCAAGGGACAGTCTGTGAACCTATCGCCAAGGCACTAGCTAAGACCTAGGGTGGATCGGAGGAAGGCTGCAAGTGGGCTACCGAACTCCCGACCCAAAGAGACTTGCCACTTGTTGTACCTATCGCTAAGGCAGTCGCTAGCTAAGTGAAGTATTATGGCGCGGACGTCGGCTTTTATACCCTGCGCTCTGGATTCGTGCGCGCTCGGATATCTTCGGCGGCCTCTTAATGAGATGGACGAATGTGCGAGCGAGAAAGTATTCGAGTCCGTGCGCCGCGCGTGTTTCTAAGAAATCTGTATTGTTACAGTGTCAAGATAAATTATTACAAAACTTTAATATGCGAACAAAGTAGTATGCCGAAATAATTACTATGCGACAGTACATTTATGCTAATGCAAATTATGCGAAGAAACGTATGCCAAAATAGAATAGCCTGAAAAATATTATGCGACCGGAAGGTATACCCTTCGAAAAATGGTATAAAATCCTTAACATACAATACTTTACATCGCGAAGAACGATTTATTATCTACCCCATCTGTTACACCTAGAGGTTTATTCAAATATACATCATATTAAATTAAATGTACGTCACACGTTTATTACAATATTATGTATACGATACCGTTCGTAAATAAGAGGCGATCCGTTTAAGGGCACATTCAGTATCGAGATCTGATTATTTTATTATTTTATTTTATTTACTATTATGGGAAACAAACAGCGAATATTAATACAGATAATATATTACATATAGTAGACAACACATTGACCAAAACAGTTTCCACTTACGTGTTAGAACATAGATGTTGCCCAAGAAGATCATTCACTTACAATAATTTTACAGTTCATTTAAGTGGTAAACAGCTGTACACGTCAACTATAAGACCCGAAGTTGATCTAGCGGAAGACCTCAGAGCTAGACTGACCCGACACTATACAGAAGACATCCTGGACATCAGCCTGTGCGAGATTAGAATAGCTCTTGGACAGCTCAAAAATAACAAGGCCCCTGGGGAGGACGGAATTACAGCTGAGCTGCTGAAGGCGGGTGGTAAACCGATCCTTACGACCCTTCAGAAGTTGTTTAATTCCGTCTTACTGGAAGGGAGAACGCCAAAGGCATGGAACAGAGGTGTGGTGGTACTGTTCTTCAAAAAAGGTGACAACGCTTTATTGAAGAACTACCGACCCATCACACTTCTGAGCCATGTCTATGAATCGTCTTGCACGCAGGCTTGATGACTTCCAGCCTCCCGAACAAGCCGGTTTCCGAAGAGGCTTTAGTACCGTAGACCACATCCATACGCTTCGCCAGGTTATACAGAAGACCGAAGAATATAACCTGCCCCTCTGTTTAACGTTTGTGGACTACGAGAAAGCCTTCGATTCGATCGAAACATGGGCAATTGGGCAGTACTACAGTCTCTCCAACGGTGCCAAGTCGACTACCGCTATATCGAGGTGTTGAAGTGTTTATACGAGAGCGCCACAATGTCAGTCCGACTCCAAGACTCGAAGCCTATTCTGCTGCAGCGGGGAGTTAGGCAAGGAGATGTCATCTCCCCTAAGCTGTTTACCGCTGCACTGGAGGATGTCTTTAAGACTCTGGACTGGAGAAGGCTGGGTATCAACATAAACGGCGAGTATCTCACTCACTTTCGACTCCCTGACGATATAGTAGTCTTGGCTGAGACCTTGGAGGACTTGAATACTATGCTCGTTGACCTCAGTAAAGCCTCCGAGCGAGTTGGTCTTAGGATGAACTTGGATAAGACGAGAATCATGACAAATTCCCATGTAGCACCAACTCCCGTAATAATCGGAGACTTTACACTCGAAGTTGTAGACGAATATATATATCTAGGACAAACTATCCAGTTTAGGTAGGTCCAACTTCGAGAAAGAGGTCAATCGTCGAATCCGACTCGGTTCCGACTTCCCGAACGCTGCCCTTCGGGAAGCTACAACACATATTTTCGTCAAATATTCCGCAGTATTTGAAGACGAAAGTTTTTAATCAGTGTGTGTTGCCAGTGATAACATACGGTACTGAAACGTGGCCGCTTACAATAGGCCTCATAAGAAGGCTCAAAGTCACCCAAAGGGCAATGAAGAGGGCTATGCTAGGAGTCTCTCTGCGTGATCGGATTAAAAATGAGACCATCCGCAGCAGAACCAAGGTAACCGAAATAGCTCTCTGAATCGGTAAACTGGGCAGTGGGCGTGGCAGTGGGCGGGGCACATTGCGCGTAGAACCGATGGCCGTTGGGGCGGAAAGGCTCTTGAGTGGCGGCCACGTACCGGAAGGCGTAGCGTGGGTAGGCCCCCCACAAGGTGGACCGATGACCCGGTGAAGGTCGCAGGAGTCCGCTGGATGCGGGTGGCGCAGGACCGGTCATTGTGGCAATCTTTGGGGGAGGCCTATGTTCAGCAGTGGACGTCTTTCGGCTGATATGATGATGATGATGATGATGATGAAAGTGATAAACATAATTAATAACAAACAATCGGTAAGTTTTAAATTCAAGTAGATTTGGTTCTACTCTATTAAATGTTTTTTTAACGTTAAAGTGAGGTTGAGTATGCATAAGCAAAAATGTAAACAAAAAAAAGTGTCAAATAGTTCTATAAATAGATAGTTTAGGTTATACACATATTCTTTTGTACATACAGTCTAATTATTAATTAAGCCTCAAAATCTCTTACGGCCTGCAAATATTGTTGCAGATTCATGTGAAATATATCGAGATTGTGAATTTTTTTATTATAGTCTTTACAGGATCTACTTAAAAACTTGTTTCGGGAATATGTTGTACGGTTGAAACGAATGGCAAATAACGTAGAGGATCGAGTCAGCCTAGTCGGACATTGGAGCATTACTTTAGACAGGAGAGTTGAGGAGTCGACGGATCCGCTAATTATTTTATGTAAAAATGCTTGATCCCTGAATTCACGACGTAATCGAAGGGAAGTATTGAGAAAATTATTATAATTTTGATACAAATTGAATTTATATTTCATCTGTTTAGTAAAATTGTGTTGAATTTTTTCTATGGCATCAATATCAACTTTAAAATGAGGGTTTCAAACTGTTGATGCATATTCTAAGTGGGATCTCACGAATGCGTTTTACAAGAGTTGGATCGCTTTAAGGTCTTGAAAAGGTTTGCATTGCCGGAGTATAAAGCCCAGCATTGTTATGCTTCAGAGATTATTTTGTTGATATGAGGGACCAGCTGAGGCTCACTGTCTAGTAACACTCCTAGATCTTTGATTTCAGTTACCCTGTTGAAACTAACGTCGTTTATTTGGTAATCAAATTGTAAATGGGACTTTTTTCTCGAGTACGTTATGATATTAAGATGAAGTTTATTGATGGTACAGTATACGCTTAACCTATTTAGACCACTATGCAGATTGAGACTGTCTCTATCCGATTTATCAGAGGTGAATATTTTGGTATCATCTACGTACAATAAGACTTGTGAATGGTGAAAACAGTCTATGACATCGTTTATAAATAAATTAAATAACAGTGACCTGAGATGCGATGAGATGAGATGAGATGCCTGAGATGCTGGGGGACCCCCGATGATGATTAGAAAAGAATGCGATTTTTTTTCGCGAATCATTATTTTTATTTTTATAGAGCAGTTCGCTCGAATATAGGAACCAACCGAATATTGTTTCTCCTCTTTTGTCCTTATCACAAAACTTTACTGAATAATGCCATTAATGGCCCTTAAAAGAATCACCATTATTTACCTTTGGTCCGTTTTCGTAATTATGGTTTCGTAGTTAGCTACGTAAGAGGAATTATTTTTCGCCGTTTCGTAATTGATTACCAAAGCGGAATTTATTTTCCGTTTTCGTAATTGCTTACTAATTCTTGTTTCGTAGTTAATTACCAAAACATATTTACTTTTTTTATTTGATAATTGATTACGAAAAAGGAATTTATTGCATTATTTAATTTTCATAAGCTGCCTGATACTGTTTTTGAGATCATTGTTCAGTTTAGCTATTCTTTATAATAATTTTTAGGCGATAGATTTCCACTGCTGCTGGATATAAGCCACCCTCAGAGCATGCCTTAAAGATCGATCGTGAGCAGTCGGCATCCAATAGATCTCCGCTGAGGATTTTAAACAGAATAAAATGGATTGCTTGTATAAACGGTGGCCAGAAAATAAGTGTATTCCCGTTGCCAGTGAGGTTTTTTGACCACCTTGTTTATTGTTAATCTTTTGCTGCATGCTATGTCATAATTTGTCATGTTTTTTCCATAAGACAACTTTTAATTTAATGGGTAGGCACATAATATTAGGATTTCCAATACCGGTATTTTTGCATGATCAATACTCGGATCGCGGTATTGTTCATAAAATACCGGTATTGGAAGCCCTAGTACATATGTACCAACAATAGAAAAATCATCACTACGTGTTAATAATTTGGTGCAATTTGTAGTAAATTTTTATGTTCCATTTTGTGGAAATTTCATTTCATTTCATTTCATTTTATTTATTTTGCAATCATGGTACATGAGATGTTACAGTTGGGAGTAGAACACATGAACCCTGCAAGGGCATCGCAAAAATTAACTTAGGCTAAACTACACTATAATACACACTTAAGACTAGACTACATTTAAGGTACAGTCACAAAAGCCATGTCATCTGAGATGAGCACGTTATTAGTTTATCTCGCACTAGGTTATTGTTAAATGTGAATGTACCTCAAACATAGTAACTTACTATTTACAAAATAATTACAATATTAAACTTATAAACTCTAACTGGAGAACATTTTACGAATTACAGTTTTCAGTTATTTTATAAATATAAAGCTATCAAAGTTCCGATTTATTTTTTAATTAAGAATTTATTTAGTATTAATGGTAATTTATTTAATTAATTGTATTAATGTTTTAATTAATAACGGAATTCCAACTAATTCCATTTTGTAGACAACTCAGTGACTTCCTTCAATTACATATTTTTCCTAACTAGTGCGGAAAAGTAAATTTTGCGCACGCTTCGCGTGTGTAAAAATTCCTCTTCAAGGCACTTGTTATGAAAAAAGTCGTTCGATACACGTGTAAAAACTTCTTTTTAACTCGGGTGATACACGCCCTCGTTTCACTCGGGCTCCAACATTCACCCCCGTCGAAAAAATTTTTTTTTGCACTTGCATCGAAATGTATTATTAACCAAGGTAACTACGAAACTCAATTACTAATAATAATCACCAAATAAAAAATTTAAAAAACCGACTTCATCCGGTTTCTCCAAGATTCCCGATTCGTTTCCATCATTGCTTTCCTCAAATCCTACTTTCTGAGTGCAAATTCTTGTAAATGAATGAAAATTACCAAAAGCGCCATACATGTACCTATAACATTTGAAGAGATCCCTCGATTTCTCCAGGATCCCATCGTCAGACCCCAACTTGGTGCCAATGGGACCATCTCGGGGTAATACACGTTCGATCACAAAAAGAAATTTTAGAATCGGTTCACTATTCTCGGAGATATCAGGTAACATACATACAACAAAAAAAAAAAAAAAATTCAGTCGAATTGAGAACCTCCTCCTTTTTTTGAAGTCGGTTAAAAAGGAATAAATTCTTGTTTGATAATGAATTACCAAACAGTGAAAAATAATTCTCGATTCGTAGCCAAATGACTGCGAAAAAATAAAAATAAATTCCTGTTTCGTAGTCAACTACGAAACAGATTACGAATGCAGAAAATAATTTCCGCTTTGGTAATCAATTACGAAACGGCGAAAAATTATTCTTCTTACGTAGGTAACTACGAAAAAATTATTACGAAAACGGACCAAAGGTAATTTTATTACATCCCGTATATCCGCAGTAAGTGTTTTATGAACTAAGTACTTTCATTACTACGCACTTAAAATTTCGTTATTAGTCAGTAATTTTGTAATTTTAATAATACAATGACTACCGTTTTAATTTTTTTTTTATTTGTCATAGAAATAAATTTCATCGACTCCTGTGAAATTGAATAAAATATTAACCCCTTTTAAAACAAGCAAAATAATACATGTATATTAAAAAAAACCTTTGTTAAATACAATCACCTAGCAACTTAATCATTCTGATTTTACTCACTCCCGTTCTTATTAAAACTAGAGAACTTACATACCTACAAAATATAAAAACAAACAAATAGCAATCTGTAAGTACCCACAAATTATGATTTTTTTCCTGTTCAAATAGTAAGAGGACTCTATACACCAAATTAATAATAAAAATAGGCGAAATAAAACAGCTGCGTTTTCTTCTCGATCCGGATATTTGCTTCATACCTAGTAAAATTAATCAATACAGGTTAAAATCTTAACACTGGATTAGCAAAAATAAAAATACTTACAACTCCTGTTTCGGGATCTTGCATGCAAACGTTTAAATCCGCCATTGAAAACCGGAAACTCCACATCAGAATAATCGCAATCAGGTTGACAAAAAAGTACATCATTAAAATAACTCGAAAATATTTCAAAGATATATCACATCAATAACATTGATCCTTAAAAAGGCTCAAAGGAGAATGAAAATTGTAATATATATTATTACTCATAGGTATGTACAAAATCATGGCACTTCGAGATATGCTTTGCTTCCATAGCAGTGTTGGTTAATTAAAATCGCAGGCCGTTTATAAACAATTCTAAGTTAGGTATACAAGGTGCCCACGAGCAAAGGGAAAAATTCTAACAGCATATTCCTGAGACTAATAGAAGCAAACAATGTTAATGAGTTTTGGTGAAATCTGCAAAAAAATTTTTTTTTTGTCTTTTTTGATGTTTTAAATGCCTTAATACACCAAAAAAGGATTTTATTAATTAAACTATCCCAAAAATGCACTTTAATTTTTTTTTATACATTTGCTGGGTTTAAGATTATTTGGCTTAAGATACTTTTTGTTCATTTGATGTCTGTCTATTAGGTGTGACAAGACAAAGACACCATGGTAACAAAATCGTTTCCTAAAATGCGTTTATCATAGCGTAACGGTCTAAAACTCCATATGACATTTTTAACTTCAAATGTGGTTTGTATCCGCGTTTGAATTTTTTCTTTTTCCTCATGGGCACATTGTATGGTGATATTAGTCATATCTGATGATGAGATATAAATAAGTTTCATACATATTGCAACTCGAACGTAGAGTTTTCAGCTTCCTTGCAAAAGGATTTAAAAAGCAAAAGAGCTTTCGATTCTTCTTCATCGTCTTCTCCGATTTTAAGCATACAGGGTGAACGATGTGAAGTGTTACCAATTTTCAAGGACTGCGATTTTTTAGTTGCAACAATTTATTACTATAAGTAAGAAAAAATATTGCATTTTGTAATTAAATTTACTTTTATTGAATATGACTACCTTTTGCCTTGAAATGGTCTTCAAATGGTAAAAACATTTGCTCGCAGCACGTTTGATCTATTCAATTGGTAGTGGTATGTGCCAGTGAAATACGATCGCTTTCTTCATTGCATTTATACTATCATATTTAATTGCTCTCACTTTTCTCTTCAAAATAGACCAGATAAAAGGTCCGAAATTCATTGCACTGGATAAATGACATGTGAAATTCGGTTTTCAGCCATTTCTGGTTCGAGCTTTATAAGCCGACGTTCAGTCTCGTTTTTATGTTTGCGGTCTACAACCCAAATGTTTGCGTTCCTAAGACTTCAATGCGGTGCGCGTGGACACCGCGGTGTCCAAAATCATCATCATCATCATTTCAGCCAAAAGACGTCCACTGCTGGACATAGGCCTCCCCCAATGATCGCCAATATGACCGGTTCTGCGCTGCTTGCCTCCAGCGGGTTCCCGCGACCTTGACCAGGTCGTCGGACCATCTTGTGGGAGGTCTGCCCACACTGCGTCTTCCGGTACGTGGTCGCCAGTCCAGCAGTTTCGGGCCCCATCGGCCATCTGATCTTCTGGCGATGTGCCCAGCCCACTGCCACTTGAGTCTGGCAATTCTGCGAGCAATGTCGGTTACTTTGGTCCTCTTGCGGATCTCCTCGTTTTTGATTCGATCACGCAAGGAAACTCCGAGCATTGCTCTCTCCATTGCCCTTTGAGTGACTTTGAGCTTTTTGATCAGGCCCATAGTGAGCGCCCACGTCTCCGTACCGTAAGTCATCACTGGCAACACACACTGGTCAAAGACTTTTGACTTAAGACATTGCGGTAAATTCGATGAGAAGATTTTTTGCAACTTCCCGAACGCTGCCCAGCCAAGTCGGATTCGACGATTTACCTCTTTCTCAAAGTTGGACCTACCTAACTGAACAGCTTGTCCCAGGTAGACATACTCGTCAACAACTTCGAGAGTAGAGCCTCCGACTGTAACGGGAGATGGTACTACTTGAGCATTGAACATGACTTTCGTCTTGTCCAAATTCATCTTCATACCAACTAGTCCGGAGGCTCCACTGAGGTCATCGAGCACTGTTCTGAGGTCTTCAACGGTCTCAGCCATAACGACTATGTCATCGGCAAATCGAAGGTCCGTGATGTACTCGCCGTTTATATTGATGCCGCGTCTTTCCCACTCCATAACCTTAAAAACATCTTCCAGTGCAGCGGTGAACAGTTTTGGGGATATTACATCTCCTTGTCTGACACCCCGTCGCACTGGAATCGGTTTCGAGTTCTGGTCTTGGAGGCGGACCGACATTGTGGCGTTTCCGTACAAGCACTTCAATACTTCGATGTACCGATAGTCGACTTGGCACCGCTGAAGAGACTGCAGCACAGCCCATATTTCGATCGAATCGAAGGCCTTTTCGTAGTCCACGAATGCTAGGCACAGGGGCAGGTTATATTCTTCCGTTTTCTGTATAACCTGCCGCAAAGCATGTATGTGGTCCACGGTGCTGAAACCTTTCCGGAAACCAGCTTGTTCGGGAGGTTGGAAGTCATCCAGCCTACGTGCGAGACGGTTCGTGATGACTCTCGAGAACAACTTGTACACATGGCTCAGGAGTGAGATGGGCCTGTAATTTTTCAGTAGAGTGGTGTCACCCTTTTTGAAAAATAGCACCACCACACTCCTGCTCCAAGCTTTTGGCGTTATCCCATCGTGAATGACAGAATTGAACAGCTTCTGAAGGGTTTTGAGAACCGGTTTACCACCTGCCTTCAGGAGTTCGGCTGTGATTCCGTCATCGCCCGGGGCCTTGCCATGTTTGAGTTGCTTGAGAGCCTCACTAATCTCGTACAGGCTGACGTCCGGGATGTCTTCGGTATAGTGTCGGGTTAATCTTGCTCTAGGGTCTCCAGCTAGATTCATAACGGGGTCTCGGGTCGACGTGTATAGCTGTTCATAAAACTGCTCGACCTCCCTCAGGAGCTCAGACCTGGCTGTAACGAGTCTTCCATCCTCAGTCCTCAGCTTACTCAATTGGCTCTGCCCAATGGACAAATCCCTCGCAAATACTTTAGAGCCTCTATTGCGTTCTATTGCCAACTTCACACGTGCAGTGTTATATTGGCGAATATCACGCTTCAAAGACTTCGAGATCTGCCTATTGAGCCTCCGGAGCACGCAAGCATCACTCGAGGACTGAATAATCAACTCACGTCTGTCGTTCATGAGCTCAAGAGTGAAGTCTGACAGCTTTCTGGTGCTGCGAGTTCGATGCGTCTTAAAGAACACCAGACTTAATAAAATCTACTTGGTAACACTTCATATCGTTCACCCTATAGTGGGTACCAGGCAATCTAGATTTTTTTCAGAAAACCTTCAGACATGGTTGCCGAGGAGGCTGATGGTCGTCGAATGAGATTCAAACGTGATTACTGTCACTGAAAATTCAATTATCATTCTCAATGAAAATTAGTACATACGGTCCTACAAGAAATGGACTTTATTATACAGGGTGCTCGCGAGCATCCCGAAAGATTTTAACTATGCATTCTAGACATCAAAATGTATAATGAGAATCTAGGCTAATTTTGACTTTAATTTTGACCAAGGCCATAAAAAAATTACAGTAACAATGCTTAAGGAGAAAATCGCAAAATCGCACAAATTCCATCTTGCGTAAAATCCTAAAGGTGTTAACGCAATAAATTATAACGTTTTTTGAGTATTATACTGAAGAGTTTTATTTTCTGAAACTAATGGTTTCTGCATACTGAATGATCTCTATTCAGAGGTGATTCACGAAACTTTCAGTGTGACTTCTGAGTCTGTTCCTGTAGTAAGGGGCAGTGTAGTTTCTGCAGCGGCGGTGTAAAAAAAGGTAACAAGTATCGTGATTTGACATCCGTCAACTCTTGAACAGGTTTGACGTATATCTGCAAATTTATAGCGAACAAAATTGGCGATTTTTATTAACTTGACAGCTCAAATATCTAATAAATTTGCTTTGAAACATCAATGTTGGTTAGTTTCAGATGTTGCCAATTTTGTTGCTTTGGAAATAATGACATTCAGAGGCCACTGTCTTTCCGCTTATAAAAAAAACATTTAAGGTGTCCCATGAGGGCACAACCCGGTTAAGGGTTAACTCTACACGTCACCAATCACAATATAAACGCCCCTTCCACCAAGCGCACATTTCGCACAAACAGTCTCTGTCAAGTACATGCTAGGAGGCTGCAATATTTATTGTAAAATAAAAAGCTGGTATAAACTTTAATTATTATTTAGGTACCTACATTATTATCTAACAAATATTTTTTGGCCAGAAGTGGGACACTAGTGACACAACTTATGAAGGCGGTAAAAAAAATGACAGGACCAAATGATTTCCCACCACATACACTAGAGAACGTAAATCATGTTCATAGCAAAAACTGCAAACATTCTCATTTCAAGAACTTGATATTTTCTTAATAATAATTGTGTACAACCCCTAATTTATATCTGCATGTGTAAGAATCCTAGTAACATACAACAAAACTAAATGATATTCGAAAAATAATTCCGTGATAAGATTTATAAGTGAATTATGAACCGTGTTAGTAGTAATTGAATGTTACTTGAAATGAGGCGTATTACTTGTTAACGTTAAAAGAATAATGCATGCATTTGTATAATAATAATAAGGCTGTTACAACTTTACAAAAGTAGCATGTTTTTTTTAATATACATTTAAAAGATCTTGAAAGTGGTACTTTTAAATTTTATATTATTTTATTAACTGCATTTTTTTAAGATCGTAGAAGGTATCCGTTTTTCACAGGATAATCTCGTCAGTTGACATCCAAAACTCACTATGTAACAAAAATAACTACTTGTAATGAAGCTCGTATTTCAGTTCTGATTCAATACTCACATACGACGTTGCTAAGAGTAGCGACATGTTTTATAGTGAGTTTTGATTTTATAAAAATCTATCTCTCAATATGTTCGATCAAGATTTATTGGGGTACCGACATTGTCACGATACAGGAAAGCGATGGAAACCCGTAGAGGGGCAATTTTCCGAGGCCTACACTTTAATCGGATTTTAACTAAAATGGATGACATGTACTAAAGAAAAAAAGCCAAGTCCATGCAAAACAAAGGGCGACATCGAACCCGCTCAGTTTTCGCTGTCGATGCTTTTACCACCTATAAATACTGATCATTGGTAAATTTTTCTAATATTTTAGACAGACAAGGAAATACCCAAACGCACGGACATAATGACCAAAAAATCACGGATGTGCTGCCTACCCTAAGGACTTAGATGGATTGCCTCTATGCCAGTAATTACACCGGCTATCTTACCCCCAAACCGGAACACAGTACTAACTATTTAGCGGCAGGTTAAGCCGGTGGTAGCTATTCGGGCGGACCCTGCACGGGGTCCTACCACCAGCAAAAAATTGGATTGGAGGTTAATAAAAACATCAAGATGACAACTCTCTAGGCGCAAGTAACATTTTTACTATATTGTTTGCTATAATGGTCATAGACGTCTCGTAATTAAAACATAATAATAATTTGTTCCACATAAAATTAAAAGCAGACTGTTGACCTAGGTTGCCGTTAACAAAGCTGATTTATTCTTCCACCTTCACATCTCTTCAAAATCTTGTACTCATACAACCATAAGCCTATGAATGAACCTTATGACCTTTGAATCTTTAAGAGGGCGCATACACCCAAATTGCAGCACGGAGATTGCATTTTAAGATGTCTTAAACATGAAAATATGCCACAGTATCATACATACAGAAACTACATCATATTTGCAAGGGCTGATAGGGAACAAATCCGCAAAGGATTGAAGTTCGCTCGATAGAAATCGACCACGAAAACATGTCTAATTTTCGCGGAGATTTTATTTCCTGACGTTACTTTGCATGCTATAATAGTAATAATTTAGTATTTTGTAGCTTAAACTAATGCCGAGGGCTGATAGGCAAAACTTTTTTTATAGGTTGTCATGTTTAAGAGATAGAGAGGTAAGAAGCATTTGGCGTATAGACCCTTTTTATTTCGCACGCTGTGTTCTCTCCCGTCGCGCATTTCGCGCGATTTGCTATATCTTCTATTTCCATCCGTGGGCGCGGCCAGTCGCGATCACTCCGTTGAGACAAGAGGACTATGCTCGACGAGCTCATGACGGTAAAATTAATTTAATTAAATCTTTGAAGGTCTGTTTCACATTTTAACCGAAGTTTTGAACCATTGGGTAATATGACTAATAAATAAAACTTCATTCAACAAGTTTTTCATTCATCATTAATGAAAAACATTATCTTATCAGATTTTATCGTGGAAACGAGGGACATACATGCAGTATAAGCAAAAATAGCCGATGAATTTTTTGGATCGCGTAGGTTTGTATACAAGTAATAGGTATTTCGTATGTAAGTCGCGAGACTCAAATTTTCAATCGAAAACGAGGAAGCTCGACCATTCGCGTCTACTTCAAAAATAACAGATTTCCTTGTCTGAAAAATTGGCATGCTTGTAACCAAAAAATGTTTAGCATGTGGAATACAGGGTGGAAATTCTTTTTGGGTCAGTGAGGGCAGCTACGAGATCCAGAGTAGCTACGCGAAAATGGTCTTGGAAGACCTTCCCTTTATTTTAACTTAATGAAGATTGGCGTTTAAAGATTTTGGAAAAAACATACAGGGTGCGTGAAAATGGTCATTAGTGACAAACTTTTTTTTTGATGCCAATCGATCCTGTTTCTGTTCAGGATCAAAAGCATGTATGAGACCAAAAAAAAATTTTCGGCTAGAAAAGCCGCAAATCATGAATTAAATTTCCCATACAAATTGTATGAAAAATATTTTTGGTCACATACGAGTTTTTGATCCTGAACAGCAGAGTTGGGCATTTCGTAATCAATTCCCGATTACAATATCACTTGATTTTACTTTGTAATGTAGGTACTTATGGGTATCATATTACTTGTAATGTACTCGTAATGTCGTGAAACGGAATATTACCATGACGTATGAAGGAGTCAGTAATAAATGTAATAATATAATCTATAGCATATAATACTTTGGAATTTTCGTCATTATACTCATCATCATCATCATCATCATCAGCTTATGGTAGTCCACTGCTGGACGTAGGCCTCTCCTATTAACTATGCGTCTAGACGCATTAGGACATTATACTCGATTTCGACTAATTCACATACGTGGAATCTGAATTTAGGGTCCATTTTAAGATTCAAGATGGCGGCCCAATTTTTTCTTTTTTTTGTCATTGTACTCGTTTTCGACTAATACACATACGTGGAACCCGAATATAGGGTCCACTTTAAGATCCAAGATGCTGGTAATTTTTTTGGAATTTTCGTCATTATACTCGATTTCGACTGATTCACATACGTGGAATCCGAATTTAGGGTCCATTTTAAGATCCAAGATGGCGGCACAAGCTTTTTCTTTTTTTTTCGTTTTTGTCATTGTACTCGTTTTTGACTAATTTACATACGTGAGACCCGAATTTAGGGTCCATTGTAAGATCCAAGATGGCGGCGTCTCTTTTTGCATGTTATTGAATTTTGAACCTACGCAATTTTCATCATTATACTCGTTTTCGACTAATACACATACGTGAAACCCGAATTTAGGGTCCATTTTAAGATCCAAGATGGCGGCACAAGTTTTTTCTTTTTTTTTCATTTTTATCATTGTACTCATTTTTGACTAATTTACTTACGTGAGACCCGAATTTAGGGTCCATTGTAAGATCCAAGATGGCGGCGTCTTTTTTGCATGTTATTGAATTTTGTACCTACGCAATTTTCATCATTATACTCGTTTTCGACTAATTCACATACGTGGAACCCGAATTTAGAGTCCATTTGAAGATCCAAGATGACGACACAATTTTTTGCAATTTTCGTCATTTTTTATACTCGTTTTTGACTAATTCACGCACGTGGAATCCGAATATCTCATTTCCACTAGGTAGGTAGGTACACATACGTAGGAAATCTAGGATCTTGAATTGATCTTAAATTCGGGTACTTATGTAAATTAGTCTAAAAAACGACTACAATGACAAAAATTACAAAAGAAAGAAAAACACTGTACCGCCATCTTCGATCTTAGAATGGACCCGAAAATC
Source organism: Thaumatotibia leucotreta (assembly GCA_025490895.1). Taxonomy (NCBI): domain Eukaryota; kingdom Metazoa; phylum Arthropoda; class Insecta; order Lepidoptera; family Tortricidae; genus Thaumatotibia; species Thaumatotibia leucotreta. The sequence goes on along the minus strand of JALPQI010031538.1, from coordinate 3,121 downwards.
GGTTTCCACGTATGCGAAGTAGTCAGAAACGAGTATAATGATTTAAATTGCAATAAAAGTTGCCGCCATCGTGGATCTTAAATTGGACACGAAATTCGGATTCCACTTATGCGAATTAGTCGGAACCGAGTATAATGATGAAAATTGCTAAAAAAACGTTGCCGCCATCTTGGATCTTAGAATGGACCCGAAAATCGGTTTCCACGTATGCGAATTAGTCGGAAACGAGTACAATGATGAAAATTGAAAAAAAAGTTGCCGCCATCTTGGATCTTAAAATGGACACGAAATTCGGATTCCACTTATGCGAATTAGTCGGAACCGAGTATAATAATGAAAATTGCTAAAAAAACGTTGCCGCCATCTTGGATCTTAGAATGGACCCGAAAATCGAATACCACGGATGTGAATTAGTCAGAAACGAGTATAATGATGAAAAATGTTCCGCCATCTTGGATCTTAAATATATACTACATTTTCAGAATACGTTTTTAACTATCATGAAAGTGCTAGGATGTCAGATGTCAACTAGAATGACATAAATCAAAAACAATTTTCTTCGAGTAACAGTAACAAAATTACGTTTTAACTGTTCTAAGTAATGCAGATTACTAAAGTACTTGATTACGTTGGATTCAATATTATAGTAACGGATTACAATACCGATCCCAAAGGAATGGATTACAGGCGTAACCGTAGTACAGCATTACAGTAATTTTGATTATAGTAGTAATTCATTACTGCGGAATCGTCATTACTGGAATGTACCTAACCCAGTAATTAATTTTAAAATGAATTGATTACCTACGCCCAACTCTGCTGAACAGAAACAGGATAGATTGGGGTCAAAAATGACCATTTTCTCCCACCCTGTATGCTGTTTCCAAATCTGTAAACGCCAATCTTTATTAATTTAAAATCGAGGGAAAGTCTTGTAAAACTATTTTGCGTAGCTCCTCTGAATCTGGTAGTTGCCGTCACTGACCCAAAAATAATTTCCATCCGGTATACAATCTGTTACCGGCGTCCGGGCATTTATAAAAACCGGTAATATGAGTTACCTACCGTACTATAGTTTTAGTAAGTTCAATAATATAACCAAACATTTTCAGTGGCCTTTGCCCAATGATTTGATGTTTACAGTATGTGACCGGCGACCGGGCATTTAATAAAATATGTCATTTAGAATAAGACAGAAAGTTGATTGCTCTCACGTCACTCATATATCCTATAGGTATAAATTAATTTCGTCTCATATAATACCTAATGTTAATTACATTCATTCATTGTTAATGTTCGTCTTTGAGATTGTGATATTGTAAGACTGTTGATTACTTAAAAATACCTACTACACATAATTTTATTGATTATTTTATAGTTATTTACTTTGTTTCTATTATCCCTATGCTCTGTTACAACCAGCCCTGGGGGTAGGGATAATTGCAACAAATTCCATCCTTCACTGTGAGCCATTTTTTTGTAAAACTATTCGATGTATGAAGTTTATGTTAGTACCAAAAGATACATGAAATATGTGTCTATTGCACATAAAGATGCAAAGTTTGACAACTGCTACCAAAAAAATATAAAAAATCAAAAACTGAAAATCGTTACGTTCATACCTGGTCTCCCCTATAGATAATATTTATTGCAGCAAATTAATACACAAATAATTCCCTCGTCGGTATTTGAACTCTAAACACTATACGATACGTATACTTATGTATACTGAAATAAGATTGAAAATAAGTTGCATATCGAAAATAAGTTGCAAGAGAGAGATGGCCGAAATTTTCGTTTTTCGAAGTTCGCGATAAGCCTAGAAGATTAGCTAACTAAATACATATAATACTTAAATACAGCAACTAATACCATCATGGAGGCTTTTATTGTCACTGAGTAAAGCCCGGGCCAGACGGTCACTGACAAGCCCCCGACCGCTCGACCTTGGTCAGTGGTGGCCGTCCGAGTTGTCTGGCTACACGGTAGTTGACCACGCTCCGACATCAGTGTGTTCGGAACTTGTGAACCGACTGTACGTGCAATGGCTCCGTGTCTCTTAAAATTTCAGTAGCGTTATTACTTTTGAGCACTGCCTATAAAAAGAGAAAAACAGGAGGATATGGATGAAGCAATGGCTCAAGCAAAGACTGATTTTAAGCCATTTAAATCTCGTCGATATGTTAGACTAAGACGATCCTCTTAATTTGTTTAGAAATAAATTCAAAGTATCGTATATCGGTGACGGTAAATCCCACAAACAGGGTAAGCTTTTATATAAATCTAATAATTCCACGATAAAATCGCGTTCGCATCTCTTTGTTTCCGTTACGATTTACGCTAATATTTTTAAGGTCAGAGTTCACAAACATGCGCGCGCGACGATGTCCCGAGCGCACTGGCTACGTGTGGTCAGCGACAGGCGACATCGGTCAGGAGCGCGCGCTCGATGACCAAGGGTGTCAGAAGGTCAAACGGAATTTTGTCGGTGACAACCGGGTACATGGTCAGTCCTGACCATACCTGGGATAACTGGGGGCAAGTTATAGGGATTTGATATCGATTAAAAAGATGTCGATATAATTATAATAAAAGATGTGCTTATTGAACATTCTCGATTACAGTACAGAGGTTCAATGTCATAATTATCTGATATCGGGCCTCTTCAGATAGTAAAAACTACTATGCAGATGTCATTTTAATCAAAATGACAATTTAAATATTGATATCTTAATGTTAATTGTATATTTTGAAAACTATTTTAAAATAAACGCGTAACTACCCGTTAAAAGTGATTTTTTATTTTAATTGAAGAGTAAGTACCTAAAATGTATTATATATTGATGTTATCATTCACAGTAACATCGATATATTTTTAGTCGATAAAATATTTTGCTACATCACTTTCGTATAAATGCCCCGAGTTATCCCAGGTATGGTCCTGACCGAGGTTCGGGGCTTGTCAGTGACCATCTGGCCGGGGGAAGGCGTGATAAATAAATACACAAATAATTCCCTCGCCGGTATTTGAACTCTAAACACTATACGATACGTATAATTATGTATACTGAAATACGATTGAAAATAAGTTGCAAGAAAGAGATGGCCGAAATTTTCTTTT
>JALPQI010031537.1:0-33312 GCA_025490895.1 Thaumatotibia leucotreta | reverse complement strand
TTAAAAATTTATTGTATAAGCAAACCTTGGTGTGTTCACTAGTATTTAGGACAAGGTATCGATAAATGAATATATCGATATAGGAAGTCCCTCCCTAGCTGTCAAGATGTTTCGCCCCACGGAATCCGATGTCTGGTTAGGTCCTTCCTAGGAATTAAACATGGTTGACTTCTGTACCTTTCTATTTTGTGCCCTAACGAAATAAAGGTTAGGTGTTATAAGCTCCCTACAACTTACAAGTCTGAACTGATTTGTATCCTGATTTATAGCCTCCTTCCAATTTTTTTTCTCTTTTATTTCTCATAATCTTATATGTATCTACAACTGGGCAGTAATGGTGTTCCCACATTGGCGTTCTAAAAACATCTTTCTCTCTTTGATATTCTACAGTACCTACCTATTCTACATAACATTGTCCTTGTTACGCTTTGTTTTAAAAAATATACCCACAATGAAGGAACACCACAGAGAAAAATTACACTCCGAAAATACTTGCATATCTGGCCTATAAGGTATTAAGCCAGTAGAAGTTGTCATCATTTTGGGCCTCACTGACACCACGACTTCCTGTGACAATGGAACTCTAAAGTACTGCATTGACAATCTCGGCAGCTCAGCCGGATTGTGTAGAAGAATCTAAAACAAAAAATTAAGTTCCATCATTAGAATCGCAACTTCATTAGGTACCCCATAAGGAAAAGCGGCTAGAGAAATTTAGAACACCATATTTTTACTGTTTATTTTATAAAGCAGTTAATTAAACAGATAAAAAAAAATCAGAAACTCAACATATTTTTTTTACGCTCTAGTGCGAGAAGTGTGTCATTTTACGTCAGGTTTGAAACTTCGGAGGGCCATCTGTACTAAAAAACGTCGTACGAGACACGTGCAAAAACCATATTCGTAACTCGTGTCGATTTAAAGCACTCCCTATCGGTCGTGTTTTAAAACATCGCCACTCGTTTCGAATATCATGTTTTTCGCACTTGTGTTGTAATGTACTATTTTTATTCAATACGTTCCTAATTTTGTGTAAATATATCGGTTTTTATATTAGACGCGTTCTAACGTTCACCTTCCGTAGACGTTTCATGGGGACTGCAAATGCAAAATACAGATGCGAATAATAATACATTTAAAATAAATTTTCAGATACTAAAAGTTTTCTGCCAAAGTGGTATAAGATTAGTTTTTGAACTTACTCACACACAATGGATTTTGCCATTCACCCAAATCATTGTATAAGTTTTTTTGTACATATTTTAAATTATTTCATTTAAATAGGTAGGTTCCTAATTATAACTGCAAAACTTGGCCAATATTTTTCTTATACTAATGTTGCTTACAGATAATTATTGGCTAAAAGCCAAGATGCCAGGTCACAACCCGATGTCAAATGAAAATTAAAAAAGAGGCACTTGCCCACCTAGGCCGGGAACGAGGTACCTACTTCCCGGCCGCTTTTTAGGCACGTACCTACAACATTTTATTATTGCATGTTTGAGAAAAGATACATTAATATTATGCAAACCTTAAATCCTTGTACTGGACCTCTGCAAAGGTAATCCAGATCTATTGCAGAAGTTTTCATTACAAACGTTAGTCCGGAAATTGCTCCATATCCCTAAAATAAATAAAAAAATTGTTATTGGTTCCTCGTACCTTTGAATCAGCTATGAACAACACCAGAATTGTAAAAAAAAAACGATCTATCTGCTTGCATGGAATTCCAAATTTGCACTCGAACCAAATACCACCTTTACTCGTACTCTATTGTCGCATAATTAACTATTTTCCTTTATGGTACGTTACTCATATTAAAATCATATTCTCCGGTTCTGTATCCTCGTGCCAAAGTTGACGTATGCGATGCGATGCAGCACTTTTTGAAAGTTTCCACAACTGTGTGAGAAGTTGGACAGTTTAATACACCACCACCATGCAAACGATCTTAAACGTCAAACTGGAGGTAGGCAGTTGATCCAGGCAACTCTGCAATACGGTTTGGTGGCCTGGGTTTACGGCGGGTCTCGAGTATCGCTATTTCCGCTTTTTTATCGTCTATGCACAGTACGCTTACTCTCGTAGGAAGTATCCTCAATCCATCACTACGTGATTTCGAGGTGGCGTATTTGGCGGAGGCGATGGATGTTTGGAGTTTGGCCTGTCCGAGAGAGGGCTTGCGATGAGCCTCTGTTGGGGGACAGGTGGGCTTGCTTGACTCCGGCACCTCCGCAGCTGAAAAAGCCCGTCTACTTGCAGCATCGGAAAGGGAGTCAGGATATCGGCTGCATGCTTACCCTTCCAGGAGTTGCGCCACATTGCTAGACAATAATTCCCTAAGGTTGGCTGCTGGGCTTCGCTTGGGTGCGGATATAGTTGTCCCCAACCGTTGCCATTGCGGTGGTGAGGTAGACTCCCGGGGTGGCCACGGCCTCTCCTGTCGGAGGAGCGCTGGCCGTACAGTATCCCGCCATGCCAGTCTGAATGACGTGATCCGTCGGGCCAGCGCGGGCGTGCCAGCTGCGTTGGAGCCCCCTGGCCTGGCTCGTGACGATGGCAAGAGACCAGATGGGATGACGTGGCAGTTTGGGAGGCCGTTTATTTGGGATGCGACGTGCGTGGACACCCTCGCGCCTTCACATGTGGCCACCACTTCGGTTAGAACGGGCGGGGCATCTTTGGCTGCGGAGGTCGTAAAACATCACAAGTACGCCGGCCTTTGTGGCGGCCATGACTTTGCGGCTTTTGCGGTGGAGATTTTGGGGCCGTGGGATCCTGGCGCCCTCAAACTATATAAGGCGTTGGGGAAAAGTCTGTCTGAGGCAACGGGTAACCATAGGGCTGGCTCATTTCTTGGCCAGAGGTTAGGCATTGCTGTCCAGCTAGGAAACGTGGCCAATGTTATGGGCACTCTCCCACACGGAAGTGACTTGGGGGATTGTGTAGTTCAAGTGAGTTAGGTATTAATATTCTAGTTTTAACAATGTTTCGTGTTTTTTTCTCAAGGAGAAATTTTATTTTATGTCATTATAAATAAAATAAATAAAAAAAATATATCAATAAAAAAAAACATATTAATTTCAAATGGTTAAAAATTTTCAAATTTTATGTCATAAAACTTAGAGATCAAATAGATACATCTACATCCCCTTTTATCATCCGCCATCAAATCATTAACAGAATATTAACAGAGTATATTTTTTTTGATTCTCCGATTAAAATAAAAAATAATGATTTTTTTTATACAGAATACAGAATACTGCAACGTCATTCTTCGATAGGTCCACTTTAGACAATCGAAAAAAAAATGAAAATTTAATTTAACATTTTAATAATAAATATAATACATCCTTGTTTAATATTACATAAACTTGCTGCTACTGATTTGTTTGGTATAATCGGGGGAAGAAAAGTTTTTGGTCACATTAAATCCTACAGTTTCGGAAGCTTTTTCTAATGAATATTTAGGGTATACAGATTCACACCATGCAATAATCCCCAGTGCCGCGCGAGAGCTTCTCATCCAGTCGAGGACTTGAAGGTCAATAATTGGAACAGCACGTTCAATAATTTCTACCCTCGAGATATGCATTCATTCTATTGTTTCAGATGATTTATAATTAAGGAAAAAAAATCCCCAGTTTATTCGTAAAGCTTATACAAAAAAAAATAAAAACCAGCCAAGTGCGAGTTGGACTCGCGCGAAGGGTTCCGTACCATTATCAAGTTATTATTAATAAATACAGTTAATCAACCTACCTCAAAAACTATAGGAGATAATTTAATCAACCAAAAATCGTTGATAGAGTTTATTAATGTGCGTAACATATATTTTTTTTAGAATTTTATATCGCGTAGTTTAAAAAATAGAGGGGGGGGACACATTTTTCAGACTTTGAGATCTGATATCTCGAAACGGTTTGCTTAAATAAAAATGAGATTTATAAACCTTCATATCATTTTCAAAGACCTTTCTATTAATACCCCACACGCTTATATATGTACAACTAAAAAAAATGTTGTATCCTCAGTTACATGTATGGAGGGCCCCCACCCAATGGTTGTTTTTTACAATTTAGTATCATAATCCTGTAGCGGTTCATACAACACATATCCTTACCAAATTTCGTTACTGTAGCATTTATAGTTTCCGTGTAAATCGGCTGTGACAGACGGACAGACGGACAGACGGACAGACGGACATGGACGAATCTATAAGGGTTCCGTTTTGCCATTTGGCTACGGAACCCTAAAAAACTACTTATACCTTAATATTTTTTCCTTATTTGATAAAAAATATAACTTACAAAATCTTGCGCAATTTTTTGGTATTGTGCCACAACTAATTATTGACAAGAGGTACATTAAAAATATAAAATGTAGAATTAATGCGCCTGCACGTAAATCAGTTAAAACTGTAAAAAAATAGTTAGCATTGAGTCACTGACGTAATTTTTTCTTTGGATGAGTATAATAACTGTCGGGTCACTAAAGTAAAAAATCACCATTTGTTTAATTTCTGTTTGATTGTTATGAATTTTAAAAATAATTTTATTTTTTCTGACTATATATATCTACGATTATTCAGTGGTGACTTTTTAAAATATTGTCTTAAATATTCAGTTAGGCCCCTCGGATAATAAATCCCTATTGTAGGATTTATTGTTTCTTTTTATTAAACAAGTAAATCTTAATATTGATTTTATGAAAAAACCTCCACACATTTATCAGGGATAATTAGATACATATATTCACAAAACGATGTTTTATCATATTCCTGCAATAAATATACTGTAGGATTTAATGTAATTTTCTCGAACAAGTTAAAGTTTAGCTCCCCGACTAGTAATAATACTTGTGTAGGCACATAAAAAGCCGGCATTTGTGAACATTAAAGCAGTGAAGCTTCTGTACGTTATATATTCTGTGACTGAATATCCTATTCTAATTGCTGTCATTAAGGTTAAAGTGAATAGTATTACCTTATGGCCTCTGTAAGGATATGCGTCTATTGGCATATCTTCTGGGTATCCGTTTTCTAAACTCCAACTTGTTGTATAATTTGGATTTCCATATTTCAGGTAATTATAGTCAATGTGTAAGCTTAAAATATAAAGAGTACCTACTAATAAATACACATTTTCATATTTTAGCTTCTATTAAAGGTTGTCTATGCTATGACATATTGCTCTAGATCTGCCGTGCAATTCCTAAACCACAGTAACTGACAAAAGTCGATTTTGAGATAATAGCAAAAAACAGTTTTAAAGTAATATATTTTCCAAGATTTGATAGTTATTGAGATTTTATTTTGTCCAAAATGAAGTATTAAAATCATACAATATGATAAAATAAAAAATACGTGCTTGTGCATTTTCTAAAATTAAATATGTGGTTTTTTCGAAATTCTGTGTTTGTACTGCGCTTTTAAAAACAGGGGAAAATATAACAATTACTAAGTAAGACACAGTAAAATGACCACTTACTGCACAAATTTTGCGTGCTTTATAGAGATAGGCGGCATTTTACAGGTTAAACTGCAGTAAAAGGGACTAGTGTACTGTAATTTAACTAGTATTTTGATTGAATTTTCGTGCTACGAACTTCATTCACAGCAGTAAAATATAGTTTTTTTTAAATAAAGTAATTAAAATACAAAAAAACTTTGTAACAGAATTACATCATTTTATTATTAAGATATTCAAACACGCTTACCAAGTTTCATGCCAATGTGAGACACAGAAGGAAGTAAAAAACGATTTAAAAGTTACTTGAAAACGCAGTTTATTTAGGGATTTGTCGTCAATAATACAAAAATTAGACAAAAATTAAGGTTTATTACCACATTTTCTTAAGCAATGAAATAACAATCAACTTTAGGTACCATTATCGGTTGTAGTCATAGCAAATGGCACATTATATTTAGCCTTACATTGATTTCAATGAGTAAGGTCACGACTTATTATGGCGTAGCACTTCTACGATTAATTTTAATAAATATAATTTCTACGTATTCGTGTCATTTATAAATCAAAAAGTCTTTAGAATACTGTATATTATAATACAAAACCCTATTAAAGAATAAATTGTCATTAATTATGATCTACTACTACAATAGTACTCCGCTCCACCTGCAATATATTTATGTATGACTCGTTATAGGTTTTGTTATGTTTTTTTGGAGAAAACTAGGAAACAAATTTGCTTCGTTAAAGCACCCTGTTAATAAGATAAATAAATGAAACCTCTTTAGTCATAATTCTAGAACCACCGGTCGGTTTGTGGAGGCCTTTAATAAGGCCATGACAGACAGTGTTAAACAAACATGTTTACAGGATATTTCATAGGGGATGATTATTTAGAAAATAAATTATAATGTTCTTTTTTGTTCGGTAAATGTTTTTTTTTTTAATTTTTAGTGAAAGTTAATTGTTTTGATGTTAATTAACGTCCCTTAAATATCCATGACTAATTTAATAATAAGTACCGTATATATTTTATATAGCAATTCATTAAAGAAATGATTAAGAATTTACATTTTATGTTATAGTATATATTTATATTTTATGTTTAGCTTTGAATTTAAACTATCTTAAAAAAAAATTAATGCATCTGAAATTACCGTATAAGAAACTTAAACCAAAAAGTATGTAGCAGTCGTATCGAATCTCAAAACAGGTAAATTTCTAAATATTCGATTATTGAACTGTATTGGCGGTATTCGTATAATTGTCTTTTAAGAACCTAATAATTAGGTAATAATACCTTTATGTGTTTAACTATATAAGTTTTTATTCGGTTATCAACAGACGACACCTTGGTTGTTTTAAATTGTAAACAGGTCAAGAATTATTTTACTACCTTAAACAGGATATTCTAACGATATCACTATAAGCCCTCTTCAAGGGACGTTCGAGATGGAACTCGAATTTGCCACTTAAAATAAACGTCTAAATGCAGTTAAAATAGTCAAATAACATAAAAATACTGCCTAAACTGCAGCTCCTTGGGGTGTTACTGTCCTTTAGCTAGTATTATTGCTATTTAAAGTAATACAACATACAGCATAATCTGTACATGAATGAACTTGTTACTGCAGTTAAGATGGCAATACGATACTTATTTGAACAGTAGCGTACCACTTTAAATATCGTTATTCTATTTCTACTGCGTCTTAACTAGTAATTATGCTTATTAATCTATGAAACTGGAAACGCAGTACAACACTTTTAGCATAAAAGTTGTATACTGTGTTTTAATTAGTTTCTTTATAAACGAGATACTATGAGTTTACATGCTAAAAATCATGAAAATCTACTAATGTACTGCGTTTTAGTCAGTATCAGCCCAAAAACCGTAGCCGTAGACCATTTTACTGCGTTTTATATTGCATTGTGCAGGAAAAACTACTCACTTACTGCTTTTGGGGTTTCGAGTTTCCATGTTCCAGTTTTCCAAATTAAAAACCGATCGATTGGGATTATGCGTTTTGATTTGCTGATTATAGATCACCAATAAACCAAAAATCGGAAAATTGGCAGTTACTGTGGTTTAGGAATTGCACGGCAGAGATATGGGGATTAAAGTATTTTCTGTATAGGTACACATCTAGCATTTTTTGTTGATGAATATGTAAGTCTACGTAAATATTTCTCTTATGACTATGACAACGTGTGGACTACGTAGATGGTTACCATAAATATCTTACATACTTTACGTCTTTAAAAATCGTTATTTTTTTACTTATTTAAAATAATCGGCCAAGAGCATGTCGGGCCATGCTCAGTGTAGGGTTCCGTATTTATTCAAAAACGGCTGGACCGATTATATTCGAAATAGTCTTATTTTAAGCCTATCCATGTCTTTGGGACCTACGTTATCGAAAGTTGGAGGTGGGCACAATTTTTTTTCCTTCTGGAGCGATTTTCTCCGAAAATATTAACTTTAGAAAAAAGTTTCTTTTAAATCCCTTATTTTTTAAGAGACCTATTCAATGGTACCCCACACAATAGGATTACAGCAAATAAAAAAAATCATCCCCACTTCACCAGTTGGGGAGGTACCCGAAAAAAATATTTTTTTCGTAGTTTTTATGATACCACTTTGTTGGCATGATTAATATCCTGTAACAAATTGCAGATTTATAATATTAACGGCCACTGAGCTGTGCTGCGGACAGACGGACATGGCGAAACTATAAGGGTTCCGTTTTTGCCATTTTGGCTACGGAACCCTAAAAACAGTGGGCAATTCTACAGATATGAAAATTCTAAAAGGAGATTCTCAATAAGAACCTGAATTATTTATTCATTATATTTTAAGTCAATTTGGTAGAAATGTGCATGATTTGGATGGTAAATCAACTATTTTAATCGTAGAATGTAAGTCTAAGTTTAGTAAAAGCTAAATGTAGTTAGGTACTTAGAGTAAAGACAATGTTTTGTACGCCAGTCATGGCAGAACAGGAATCGCCAAATATTATAACATCTATGTATACCTAACCTTATTTGTTACAAATAAATGATTATTCATTCATTAAATAAATAGTTTTGTCTGTTGCCTCGAAACAGCCAAAACTTCGGAAGTAGGTACGTCAGTAGGTATACAGGATGCAAGAAAAATATTGGTGATCAATTTAAGGGCCAATTCAGTAAAGGTGCATTCAGATCAAACGAGCATTCGCTATTTTATCCCCCATTCTACGAAATTCGTTCGTTACACAAAACGTGATTCGTCAAAATTCGTTGATTTCGTAGAGTGGGGATAGAATAGCGAATGCTCGTCTGCGGTTTGGTCTGAATGCACCTTTACGTAATCTGATTCTTGATTACTTACTTTTCTAATCGCAACATTTCTTCGGCTCCCAGTGTATTAAATGTATAACATATTCCCTCTTCTGTCACGATATGTGTGAATAGATTTGAACAAGATTGATGTATATTATTCCATCTGCACCCGAAAAATGATTCGGTCAAGCTCGGGCTCACCTTTACAAAAAGAAAACTGTTGTATATATAGTACCTACCTATTGTTTGTGACAAAATCATGCATCCAAAGCAGAAATCATACTGGTTTAGTTCATGTATCGGCTACGTAAACCGACTTTAGAGCACGCCAGCGATCTTATTAGCGTTGAAAAGAAGTCGCTATGGCCGAAAACAGCTACGTATAGGAGAGATGATGATGAGAGTTGAAAAAACTGCATTCAAAGATTTTACCGCTCCCCGTGGCCAAAAAATAAGTGCGATTCCGTTGCCTTTGAGGTTTTGGAACTTAAAATCCCCTAGGAAGTTTTTTGGAAGTTTCAGAAGGGTCGATAATTTTTTGAAAATATATGTAAAATGTTCAGTGTGGTCGTCTTTTGGCTGATCTGATGATGATGATGTTACGTAAAATAGTTGGTACTTGGTACTAGGTATTACTATTAAATACCCCCTAATTACTAGGTACTACCAGTTCTGAAATATAAACTAATTTCCAAAAAAATCTAGGGCGTCTATTCACTTTTCACTTCGATTGCGAGGAAAATAAAATTATGTTTTCACTGCAAATTACATCACGAAATAGTCGTAAAATTGTATTGTGAACTAGCTATATACTATTCATGAAAGTTTACCTGTTTTAGCGTTTCAACGATGTCTGCGCCATTACCGAATTTCCTTCCTGTGTCGGGTGAAAGATGTGCATCACAGAGCATGGAAACGTATTCGAAGGTGACTTTCCTAAAATCGAAATAAATAAATAATAATAAAATTGAGGATAAACGTGCACTTCATAAAGGTGATATCAGACGGTTCACTCGGATGAATGTTCACTCGCGTGAATGCTTCATTTTTGTTTCATTTCATGTTCACACAGCAAAGCTGGAATGACATAGAAATGAACATTCACTCCGCATTTCTGTCAATATGGCGTCCAATGAAGTCGTGTCACGAGGACGATAGATTTAAACGCTCGAGTAGCAACGGTCGGCCGAATCCGAGTGAACAGTTCATTCCGTGATCAGACGGAATGAACTGTTCATTCGGAGTGCGAGTGAAAGATGCCGAATGAAAATATCCAACATTGTTGGATCGGTTCACTAATGAATTCATTCGGCACTTTTGTTTCACTCCATGGTCAGACGTGTCATTTTAAGTGAAAGATGCCGAATGAAACGAAAAAATGAACGAAAAATGAACCGTCTGATATCACCTTAAAGAATTACAATTTTTCAAACTGCTTGGATAAGGTAGGGTAAAGTGGAGGTGGGTGGAGGCTAAATTGAGAACGGCGGGTACTTGGAAACATATAGATTATTTTAGATAAGTAATATTTCCCTACGCACGTCCCTGGCCCGCATCTATTCTAGGGATAGTTTTCAGCCTTCAGGGTGCGAGTGAAAGTAAGAGCGACATTGTGCTCACACGACGCCACGAAGACACAAACAAAGGTTTGTAATTTGGATGTAATCTAGTCACGTACCTATGTATTGTAGATGTACGTAAACATTTTTGTGTTCAATAACATCTAAATAGTGCCTGAATATGTTAATAGCGGTTCTTCCTCCGTTTAATCCAACTTTCCAAAAATAAAGATTCCCGAACACTTAAGTAAGTGCAATTGTCGATCTACTAGTAAATTCTCCAGGATTAACCATCGAATTAGAAACATTCTGTGATTTCTTGGGGTCTTCGCAAAAGTCGAGTAAGTCGGAATGGTAAGTTATTTTGATTTTTTGCTTACTTGAAGGTTGCTCTATCTGGATCTAGACTGTCAGCTTTATAGATACCTTATACCAAATTTATACATATTATACCTGTACCTATGTATTGGTTTTTCGTGAACGATTTCAAAATATTTCGAAGAAACTAAAAATTAAGCAAATTTTACTTACTCGTTATCAGAGAAGTTGTTGGTGTTGTTGTTGTACATCATATGATAGGTTTTAGTAAAGTTATATTTTGACTGCTGGGCTTTTGTTACCAAACACACCGTTACAGCTGGGAAAGGTATCTAAGTTGCAAAAGAGAGAAAAGGAAACATTAATGAATAGGTATATTATTCTAGGCAACTTATTTATTTAAAAGAAATACAATATGTTAACAGACATTAACAGATAATAAATGCTTGGTGTTATTTTTGTTACGCGTTAAATTAGACAGGTTACTTGGGACATAAATAGAAGTTCCCTGGAATAACGGGTTTGGTTAAATTCGAAAAAAATATTTTTTTCTCGTTTTCCAACATAATAAAAAAATGGCAAGTGTGCGAGATTCTTCAGAAAAGTGACTAACGGCACATGAAAATATAAGTATTTAATAAACATCAGAATACAACAATAGTAGATTGTGTCACAAGGGATCAAAATGGTATATTTCCGGCGTGGGCGTATATTGAATCCTGAATGGAGCGACGGATTCCACAATTGAATCCCGACCGTAGGGAGGGATTCTAAAGTGGAATCCTGAGCGTACCTAATGAAGGATTCAAGCGTTAACGCCCAAGACGAAATAATTTTGATACCGTGTGACACATACTGCTTTTCACACCACCTATGAGAAAATAAAAGATATATCACATATTTAATATTTATGCAAATTGTCGATTCTGAAGAATTAATTATCAATTATGAACGTACTGTTTATTTTCGCATTTCATTGTAATTTTTTAGGCTGGCAATAGAAAGTCCTTGAACAGAAAAGTGCCACTTTGATTCCTCCCAGCAGGGAAGAAAAGGCCCGTATTCAAATAGGTGTTGTGAAAAGGTACAGTATTAATTTTTACATTTACGTATAGGTACACTTGATTACTGTGTAGTCCTTAAAATTTTTTAATAACTAAATAACATTAAGAGTTAAGGCAAGTTTCTTAGAGAAATTAATTATATTTGACCTAAATAAGCTTCCCATAAATTTAAAGCAAAACGAAAAAAACACCATGTATAACTTATACATACTTAGGCTTTAAAGTTTATACTTATACCTAGGTGAAACTTGTCCTTCAACTTCAAGGACTCATTTACTTGATAACCTAAGATAAGTAGATCAATTTTGCCTGCAACCCAGGCCTAACCTGCAAACCTGGTCGTGGAAAAAACAAATCTGCTTGTTACTGCGTCAATGTTTGGGCAACAGTAATTTGCTTGTCGTGTCCGTTTCAAAAACCGGGGAAAACTAAGCTCATGAAAGATTTTCTGGGGTTATTGTACAATTGTATATCATTAGAAAGGAGACAGACCACACATGTTTTTAAAACAATTTTAAGAACACTGTTTGTTTGTTTTTTATTTGTTAATTTTTTAATTGCAAATCAAAATTGACCTTTGACAAATTTTTTACATCCTGTAAAATGTTTGCGGGTCAATAAAAAAAACTAGAGGTTTTGTCATGTCAGTAATAAATATTTGGCTTTAATAAAGCTCTGCAACGTTACACATCACGATGTAATACGTATACACGGAGTAATAAAAACAGTTTTGTCTTTTTTTTCTGTACGTATAGCATGTTTCTACCACTACTTTTTTTTTAGTAGTACCTAAACGAGTTGATCCTAATTTTTGTCCAAAAAAACATTTTTTTAAACACACGTCAACTTAAAAAACTTTTGGCGGGCGTATTGAGACTACCTACCATTTCAATTTGGTACACGATGGACCAAACACCCTGTATTATGAATGCCGTACAATTTTTTTTTCAGTGTAGACGCGTATTCATTGACTATAAAAATTCTGTTTAGAAAGTGTTTGCAAACTACAAACAACCATATATTTTCTGGGAAATATTGTTTATAAACTACGTATAATGTGTAAGAATCTAACGGTAGGTAGGTACATACTTAACAGTTTTTATTTTATTTTTGAAGTTAAAAATTAACCACATTTATTCATAAACGTCTCCTAGCTTAGCAAACCACTGAGTATTGTTTGTCCCTTTCAGTAAGACCGAAAGAGAAAAACAATACTTAGCGGCTTGTTAAGTTAGGATTACGAGGCGTTTACGAATATTATAAGGGGTAAGAATATTTACCTTGAAAGTCTAATATATTTTTTAGTATTTTCCTAAATAGGTATGCGCAATATTTTAGTGTATTTTAGATTTGGTACATAGCGCTGGAAACATTAACAATTTACGTAACTCCCAAGTCAATTAATAACAGGTATAAGTGTCTTCAAAAAAATGTAGGCACTTCTCTGGTATATTTCTTATAGCTTACTTACCGGGGTCCATATTGGCACTTATACAATTTTTTCTTCGAATCTTTTTACTTATACCGTTTTTTACTCATAATCATCATTACTCCGAAAATTTTATCTCATACTTTTTTTCTTACTAAAAATTATACTTCTACCTACAATGTTCATAACGATTTTTATTTCGAAATTTTATCCTCCTAAAGTCGTCAAGTAGATTAATCTATATTCATAAAGTTATTTGAAATAAATTGTTTATTTATAAACATTTTCCCATTAGGTTCACTCTGTTGTGGTATAATTCTTTTATGAATAACATAAACTATGTAGTCATAATGGGCTTCGTGCAGAAACTGTTGTGGCATACTCAACTTTAGCATATTTCTTTGTGGCAGATTTCGAGTTGTTTGAATATTATTCGAGCATAATTTCGATGCTCCTATTTATGATGAGGCATAATCTTGATGTGCATAAAAAGTATCGGCATAGTTTGTTTTAGCATAACGGAGAAGGAATAATTACAACCTCTCAATATAATCGAGGTAGTAGTAATATTCTGTAAGTTACTTACTGTGTTACTGAGCTGAGTACTTTTTAGGTTGCTAAAAAAAAAATAACCTCGAAGACTAAGGCGGGAGCAAAGCTCCCGCCTTAGTCTTACCCTCACAGCAAATTCTGCCTGACGAAAAAGGCAAGTTTCGAACATGTGGCTACATGCTCAAATAAAAATGCAAATTTAATTTCTGTCTTATATAACACTCGGCGTAAATAATGATATGCCAAAATAGTTTCGGACAAAATAATATTCGAAATATTGTTATTTAAGCCAAGTGATGTTTCTGTCTCATTAAGTTGATGCCAAAATAGATTTTACCAAGTCTGTTATGTCCTAAGCGTTTCGGACAAAAAAAGTTTAGAGGGAACCCGTTTAGTACAGTACCTACTCTGCCACAACCTGATTTGTGCAGGTAGCTAGTTTACAGTAATAGTACGATTTATATTTAATTAAACAAAAATAATTCATACATAAAACCAGTACAGATAAAAATAAATACCTATAACATTAGAACATATAGCATAAAATAAGTATAGTGAAAAATTATATAAACATAAAAGTTCGTACTAAAAATATGTATGAAAAACAATATTATGAACATAAAAAATTCTATGTAATGATAATTATAAATAAAGATTATTCTAAATACCGATCATTATGAAGTTAAATTGTATAAGAAAAATTTTCGGTATTCCAATAATCTAAGTTGCAATTTTATAAATACTTTGGCGCACCCTACTTACCGTCCAAATAGGTATCTGGTTCTCTGCAAAGCTCACGATGTCTGGGCTCTTGTTCCACTTGCTAAACGCGTCCAATATAAGCACCGTGCAATATATGGAACAACACGTGACCGTAATCATCCAGAATATCCTACAAAGGTCAAGATTATATTTAATTATTTATTTCCCAAAAAGAAAAATAAAATTGTACAAAAGGCGGACTTAATGGTACGAGGCATTCTCTACCAAAGAGTTTCCAAAGAGTTCGGGCAAAGAGTTAAAATTACAAAAAAAGGTGAATACTATACTATAACTTAACTGACAATTTATTATAAAAAAAACGGAATACAAAGTAAAATATACAAAAACCTACTTATTAGTAAGAAAATTATTAGTAATTTTATTCAGTAGATGTGCCTCCATTAACTTTTTTAGTAAATGTAGGCTTCGAGTTTTCAATGCTTCTCGCATATTTTTACATAGCCCCAACCATTTTTTTTCCAAATGTATCAAAGATTCCTTCAACCTCCTAATAAACGTGTCGTGGAGTCGAGGTACCATTCTAAAAATCCGCAGGAAAGATATTGCTATTTAATTTTATTTTTATTTTTCTCTTGCCTTTTGTTAAGCACAAACTCAGGTATATTTTTACAAACTAAATTGGAAGAGTATTTTATCAGTATTTGGTACTGTAAAACGTGTCATAAACAGAATATATATTAATTAATCGATCTTCGCGGGAGAGAACGAGCGAGTACGAGCACAATTTTTGGCCGAGATTTCCCGAGATCGATTACGAGATCAAGCCACTGTATTACGGCTAGACTTCAAGGGCCGTTCAATAATTTTACGCCAGGTTTAGGGGGAGGTAGGGACATGGATTCAACAAAATATAGGTACTTAGTTACTCTTACTTTTCCACAATGGTTGTGTCATTTGCTCCGATATACCTGAGGCCATGCAGATTGGAGTTGTTAGTGTAGTCAATCAAATAATCCTTTATGACGTTATTCTTCCTTCTTTTCTTTGCTTGTTTAGAAATTTCATTAGGTGTTTTCTGACTATGCCTTAATTGAGAACTCGTACGCTCCTGGTAGAATCTATAAAAGAAAATGGATTTGTATTGTTCGCTATGTGAAGAATTAGCAATTGATGTGTCAGTTTTCAAGCAATCGTTCTCTAATATGTTTCATTTCAATGCGTAGGTATTTATAATAACAAAGTGTGGAACATGTTTCGTGGTGGATTTAGACCAAACGAGCGAATGCTCATTATATCCCCACTCTACGAAATTCGTTCGTTTACAAAACGTAATTCATCGAAATTCGTTGATTTCGTAGAGTGGGGGATAGATCCACCTTTAGTAAGAATAAATTTGTCACCTCCCCAACTCTCCCCGTGGGTGTCGTAAGAGTTGACTAAGGGATTGCGTCACTGAGGAATAATTTATTGACGATGGGCAGCAGCGTCAAATATAGTGAACACACTACTGCGATAGCGAGCATGGCCATTCTGGGTTATGAGTATTTACTTCCTATTGCGTCCATGTCCATACGCGTAGATAATAGGAGAGGGCTACGAGTAAGTAGGTACCTATGTCTAGCAGTGGTACATAGTAAGTTAGTAAGGTTACGTCGTTTTACTGACGTTTTTTACAGAAGTGGGAATGGAGTTATTATACCTGCTATCACCATCATCATCATCATCAACAGCCTATGATAGTCCACTGCTGGATGTAGGCCTCTCCTACTATGCGTATAGACGCATTAGGAGGTAAATGCCCATAATCGCCACGCAGGGCAAGCGGATTACCTGCTATACGACGTTTTAATTAACAAAAATACTAAATTTAACTAGCTTACCTTACGCGTCGCTTCATGTCGCCTACAAACAGAACAGTAAATAACGCTACTAGGTTCGGTCAGGGCGTAATACCTATCCAAATTATCACATTCATCACATAATTGTACCTACTTCATGTAAATTAAAATGCTTTGTAAATGTAATTAGTAAATAAATAGGTCATTAATAACAGAAAAAAGCGGTGGTGGATCAGTGGTTTAGACGTTTGACTTTCAATTTGGAGGTCGTGGGTTCAAAACCTCGTACCAATGACTTTTTCCGAAACTTATGTCAGATGATATTTACTCGTACCATTAGCTTTCGGTGAAGGAAAACATCGTGAGGAAACCTGCATACATTCGCGAAGAAATTCAAAACTGTATGTGAAGTTCCCAACCGCTTAGGGCGTGGGGCCAGCTATAACCCAATCCCCCTCATATATGAGAGGAGGCATGTGCCCAGTAGTGGAACATTATGTGTACCTATAGGCTAAAATATTAATATTATATTACAATTAACAGAATATAAAATGGATGTTCTAAATATCGTATTTTTCTACTATACAAACTTTAAAATTAGCAACCGGCCAAGAGAGCGCCATCAAGGTATGCTCAATGTAGGATTCCGTAACTTCGCTCTTCTATCACCTGCTGATTTAAAATAATCCGGAAAATGTTCATGGAATTCCGGATAAAATTTACGAGCCTTTTTTATATTTAGATATCTAACATGTAATTAATATGATTAGGTTTTCCAAATGGAATAGTTTTTTCTTTTGCAAAAACATTTCATGGAGTAAAACCCGTTTGGGAAACTATGAAACATTAATGTAGGTAGTGTTATAAAAAAAAATTAACATATAGGCAACTTTATAAATTGAATCTAACGTCCTAAATTTAATATCTAGGCAAGATACAGGAAATAGTTATTAGTTATGATTGTTATGAATAACAATCTATGAATGTTTCCTATAAATAGGTTTTTATTTTTATTCGTGTATGGCAGCGGTCGGCAACCGGCGGCCCGCGGGCCGCATGCGGCCCGCGAAGGGGTCAGTTGCGCCCCGCGGACCTCGCCTCTGTCGGACGCTCCGGGCCTTCAGCCCTACGCGCAGCTCGGCCTGCGGCCTTCTCAAGGGTTCGAAGTTTATTTAGCTACTGGAGTAGTTGAACGCTTGGTAGCTAAATTTTCTCGGAGCTCGGCCTTCGGCCTCGCTTTAAATAACTTAGAGGTGGCACGCTGGGGGCTCGCTTAGATTTACATCGGTTCGGGCAATGTTCCGTCCCTTCCGCAGCAAGGCCTTCAACCGCGCCCAAAATCACTAGGGTTCGGGACCGCGAAGTGAAGTTCCGGGCCTTTGATCCTCCGCAAGGTCGGTCTACGGCCTCCCGACCTGAAAGCTCACCCTTTGGTCTCGCTTAATTTACTCGGGATTTTGGCTTTATGTTTCGAATCCTGAATTAAAAAAAAAAATTCAGGCTATCACTCCTGGTCCACATAATGCCCGTATGCCAAATTTACATAATCTTCCTACCTCTCTAAATCTACCTAAGTAGGGCAGTTAAGCAGTTATAAAGCGTGGGCTCGATCGTTACGCTCCGGGCTTTCGGCCCTACGCGGAGCTCGGCTTTCGGCCCTCTGGCTGGGTTTATTTAGCTTCTGGGGTTGAACTCTTGGTAACTAAATTTTCTCGGAGCTCGGCCTTCGGCCTCGCTTCAAATTACTTAGAATTGGCACACTCGGGATTTCGACTTTTTGTTTTGGGGCGCCGTCATCTTGAATTATTTCCATATTTTTTTCAGGGTATCACCCCTGGCCCACATAGTGCTTGTATGCCAAATTTCAGCGCGATCGGACCATTATTTTAAAAGTTTCATATAAATGCCTTTTTGTCCAATAAATAAAATAAAAAAAATTTGGAATCTGGAGAGCCCAAAAGTCACGCATTCGGATTTCCAGTTTCCACCCCCATCGGACAAAATAAAAAATATAAAAAAATCGATGTTATTTGCATAATAATTATATAGGTATTGCTATATTCGACTCTCCCTTATTGACAACCGATAATGTGAGTATTTTTTTCGAACAAAACCTACATATTAACAAAGTGCGGCCCGCGTCAATTTCGTTAACTACTATGTGGCCCTTGGATGCTAAAAGGTTGCCGACCCCTGGTGTATGGGGAAACCGGTAGATTAATTAGCCATTGTATTTTAAATAAAGGTTAAAAACAAACATTTGAATACAGTTGGTACCTACAGTCAAGTGCAAAAGTATGTATCGAAAGAATCCTGTTATAAAATAAATATGTTACGACGTTCTTATTACGACTTGCACATATTTTTTGGCATTTTTATATATACTTACAGGGTAGTGATTGGTAGACCGATGTAAGGCTTTAAGGTGAAGTAAGTATTGACTATTTAGAACTATTTAAGCCATTGTTGTCTTTGACGAAGACTGACTATTTTTTTTTATTAATTTTTTGGTAAAAACATGCAGTTCATTTTAAATTTTGGACAAAATACCCAAAATTTAAACTATTTAGAACTATTTAAGCCATTGTTGTCTTTGACGAAGAATGACTATTTTTTTATTATTTTTTTGGTAAAAAATCATACCCAAAATTTAAACTGAACTGCTAATTTTTTACCAAGTTAAGCGAAAACGTACTATTTTTATTTTATTTAATTAAAGGAACGTGTAACTATCTAACAAAACATAATAAAAGCTTCTTTTTCATAATTTTTTTTTACAGAATTTTGAATATCATGATCCAGAATTGAAAAAGTTAAAATACCATTTTTAACATCATTAAAAAAAAAGACATGTGATTTTTTTGTTCAAAACTTTTGATTGTTTACACGTTACTTTAATTAGATAAAATAAGAAATAAGTAGTACGTTTATCGCTTCACTTGGTCAAAAATTTGCAGTTCATTTTAAATTTTGGGTATTTTGGCCAAAAACACCAAAAAAATCCATAAAAAAAAATAGTCAGACTTCGTCAAAGACAAGAATGGCTTAAATGTTTCTACTTAAATGGTCTTTACTTCACCTTAAAGCTTTGCATCGGTCTACCAATCACCCTGTATACTATACACCTTATTTTGCCTTTAACTGTACCTAATCTCTCCGTCCACGTAAGATTAGAAATTAGAAGCTAGAAACACTTCCGGCATATATTTCTCAGTTTTGACTTGCCACCCTGTTACGTCATTGGGCAGTTTCGGGGCTAGTGACGTAGTTGCTAAAATCTAGGGCTCGAGTGGCGCGAGCGTCCCCCGCGGCCGCGGAGGGCAGCCCGCGAGTCGCGAGCACTGACTGCGCCGCAGCCCCAGTGCTCGCACGGCCTCCCAAGAGAGCGTACTCTCACACCTCCGCGCAAACTGTGTAAACACGATACCACGCGATGGCGGCAACCGACGAACTCAGCGGCATCCTCTCCCGGAGACAAGAAATCAATGAAAAACTTGAAGAGGGCCTCGAAATCAAACCAAAATACAGATTTGTCAATGTCTACACGGAATTTCACGAGTTCACAAGGAAAGAAATAAAACAATACGAGTTGACCTTCAACAAGTAAGTGTTTTGTTGTCCTGCCCGGCACGATTTGCATTTTTCTTAGTTCACTTACAGACTTACTTTTTACTTTTATATTAAATTTTGTGAGAAGGGATCAAGGGAATTTTAATTGGCAACACACTACAAAAAAAGGACACGCTTTTCAAGTTAACTGGGGGTATTTTAATAAATCTTACTGCATAACCAGCACGTCAACAAAACAAATTACCACCATTTTTTTGACAAATAATGAATTTTATGTGTTTAAGCACGTAAATAAAAAAATGTGTAATAATAGCAATATTTTAATACAAAAACTAACTGGTACGTACCTAATAACGTACATGACATACAACTTACAGTACACCAGTCTTGAATACTAAACACTACGAATACCTACCTACATAATATCTTCAGTTTGTTTACCACGTTGATATTGCATGCTCATGAACGATAAGGTGCCGCGTGCCGAGAGGATACACGAGCAATCAAGGGTTAACCAGAGGATCGTAAAACCTATAATACTTAAAGTATTAACCGTTTTTGCTAAATTATTAAAATATTTTTGCGCGAAGAGTGTGCTTCACATATCCCTTAAGGAATTTTAATCGTGGGTAGTTAGATTTGTGTAATTTTAAGTAATTATTGCGATACCCTACCGAGGGTCCGTGTATTGTATTGCTTTACATATACAACACATTGGATGCCAATAAAGATCTCTCTCTCAAGTTATGTTTTTGCGATTTTATCATCATAAGTACTTATCATTTAAATTTATCTCATGGAATGAAGATAAAACTTAATATGTGTATGTAACCTCGACTTGGCATTAATGAACGATTTTGTTAAATATGATTATCATATATTTTAATATCACTAGTATCACTACTAACAACTTCTTTATCTTCGCAGTGATACCATACATCGCTTCCTCTATAAGCCATAAATCGAAAGTAAGATATTTACAGGGTGCGTTGTGACATGAAACGTATTTGTAAATAGTGCAAAATAAATTTTCTTAAGAAGATGCCACTATGAAGACCTTTTGTCTTGCCCCATTTCAAAACCTATTTCGTCTTACACCAATACAGTTAAGCCGTCTGTTATAAAGTACCTACTTAATGAACCATATTTTGAAACAATGTCTTTGTAATAATTTGAACAGACCGAGAAAATTGAAAAAAAAAACATAATTATTACCGATAACTAGAAAAAAAACATAATAAGATCAATAACACCAATATGTTGCAATTGCAAGATAAAAATTAAAAGTGTTCATTGTTCAATCTAATAAATCTCATCATTTTACAGCCAGTCATTTTATTTTACTTTGCGTTAAGTAAAATGTCGCTCAACGTGGGAGACCAAAATGAATGGATAGCATGATCGCTTGTACCTGTTTTGTTACTTTTGTTTATGAGTCGAGAATAAACAGACTTTCATTAGCCATGATCCGGTACAATTCAGGATTCTCACGGCTATTGCAGACTTCACGGCAAATCCTTTCACGAAATCGGCTTCTACGAAGCTCGCGGCATTGTATGCTGCAGTTGGCCTTTGAATTTATCTCTTGCATCTGCCTACGTACTCTAGTAAGAGTGTTGTATAATAATATAACACATACTTACCTATGTATAAAATTACATTAAGAATTCATTTACTAATTTACATGTATTCTTAGCTATTTATTTATTTATTTGGGGCATCAACATCAGTACATAAGAAATTTACAACACTGAGTGTACCTACAGTAAACAAAACCAATAAAAGATGTTCACAAAAAACAATTAACATGCAATAACAAGATAGAGCGTGCGTATTTATACTAAATTAAAATCTAATACACGTGTACTTTTGATAGGTATAAAGTAATGGTAAGGAAACCTGGAGTAATTACTAGAGGCCCAACTATTATTTATTAATTAAGATTAATTTAAAAATTCCGACTTAAATTTTCCATACAAAATAATTCAGCATGCAATCGCCGCATCAGGTAATATTAAAAATACACACTGTATAATTATACTTAAATATTATTGTTCGTCAGTTGGTCAACTTTTCCTTTCTTACGGAAAACACAGACTGACTAAATAGGTAATTGTTTCCCCAAGACATCGTTAAATATATTAAACATTGTTATGCCTACTTCCTTACGTCATTAAGTTGTTGCATGTATCATCGAACTAATCACATTCACAACTCGGAAATTAGTCATTCAAGTTAATCACAACAAATGTAAACTATTAGTTTGCGTTAATAGGACGAGAGTGTGGAGACTCAACAATGACTCAGTGCAGTGACTGCGGCTATCGGTCAACGCGTTGATTTTGTTTTATTTTTTAACCTACTTCAAAAAAGAACGAAGTTTGAGAACCTTCTCCAGTCGAATTGAGATTTGACTGTTTTTTTTATTTCATATGTTACCTACTCGATACCTCCGAGAATGTGAACAGATTTTTTTTTATCGATCGGTTATGGTTCCATTGGCACCAAGTCGGGGTCTGATGATGGGATCCTGGAGGTGGAAGTTGGTTTGAATATTTGTTTAATTTGGTGATTATTGTATCATAATAGTTGCGTAGGTCATATTGTCGGATTTATTTGTCACCTTTTCGGTGGACATGCCTAAAAAGTTAAAGAATTTACGTACTAATTTTGGGATACAACAATTAACCCTTCGTCTGTGTTTGATAAGGATCCGTACAATAGATATTGGACTCAAATCAATTCATAATTTGAATTAAAAATCCATTGTGCTGATCCTTAGCAACCACAGACGAAGGGTTAATGGTACTTACAACTAGGTTCTCGGGCTGGTCTACAATTAACCCTATCCAATAAAATCGTAACACAGACCGTATGTTGCATATTTATAAGAATTATCTCTCTAATTACAATTAAAAGTCAATTATGGTAAAGCGATACAGTGGATAATGAGAACCTTCATTGTACTCTGTGGTGAAGAAGTCATTCTGACAGCTGTCAGTTCAAAAGAACAGTTTTATGAAACGAGCTAAAGTCGAGTTTTATAATAATATAACACTTTGATTGTTTTATGTTTATTTATTACTCGTTTTAACATTTAATTGTCAAGATAAATGCCTGGAGTAGAAAAAAAACACAACGGTAGAAATTAGGTTTTTTGAAATATCTACACATTACGTAATGGTACCTACCTAATGTCAAGTTACTAAAAATGTTTATAAAACTTTTATAAGTCCAACGATTCTCACTTAATTACACGTATTTGTTACATGTGTGTGATTAGGAAGTATATGAATTCAGAAACCATTTTCTTTCTATACAGATCGATTAGCAATCTAGGTCATTGAAATAATAGGCCACGTATTAAATTCGCCCCACGCAAGAGTCTAGACGTAGACACTATCATGTTGACCTTACTTTATTATACTTTCGCACTTCGCTTCCAACCACAATCATTCAATCATTCATGTCGGCTGAATGAATTGATCGAAATGCTCCATTTGTTTGTGGGTAAATTATCAATTCCGCTCGAATTGGGCGGAAGCGTCCAAACTGCGTCTCCATCAACTTGGTGACTCAACGTTTACTGTAATTCTTGTATCACTTCATTTTGTAATACGTCCAATTACAATAATATTAACATTACCGGTAATGTGTCATTTTATAGGTAAAATATAAGTCACAACAATATGTATCGATAAACGGCAGGTACAGTCGCCATTAGATATATCAGAGCGGTCAGGTTGCTCATAATTATCTGTACACGCCTCTATTGCCCAGGCATTAGAGTTCATATTCAGATATTTTTGAGTACCGTGGCTGCTTTGATATTTCTGATGGCGTCTACGCAGATTACGCAGAATTCATCGATACAATGGCGTTGGCTACGTAACGGCTTCCTCCGATAAGATTAGCTATAGCTACCTCGTATCAGTCGTACCGTATCGGATAAACAAGATATGTCATGTCATTCATAAACTCGCGTCATTGTGAATGACCATGATTCGATTTTGTTTGTAAGCAATTTGTTGACAGTTTCGACAACAAGTGATATAATATTTGTATTGTACGAGTATTGTTATAAATGTTCTAATACCTACTTAAGTACCTTTATAAGTTATTTCTACTCTAGATAAATAAATCAACTTTGTCACCGGTTCCACTTTACTTTACCTAATATCATCTTTGTGAATGAAAATGGTTGCTTGTTTGAAAATACAAAAAAAACCGTAGCTATGCTTAGTTTAGTAGCTTGTAACTCTTGTAAGACAAAAACATTTTAGAAGTTTCTTAAATTTCTCGTGGATCTCATCTCATCAATCATCATCGGTTTCGATAAATATCTGACATTGCAAATATATTTTGAATTGAACTGGAGAAACGTATACGATTCCGTACCTAGTTAATACGAGTAATTCAATGGTGTTTACGGGGGGGCTACCACGATCTACTAATGAGATTCAGTTTAAGACCTAAACTGAATCGCAATGTGTCACTTCCATAGAATAACTGTCAAAAACTGACAAGCCGAACCTAAACTGAATCGCATTCAAGGGATCATGATAGCCCTCCTGATATTTAATTTTATATTGTTTTGTCCATTGCCTAAACACAAATTAACACCTTTTTATGAAAACCAATATAATTTCCTGTTGTAACAATTGAATTTAGATTCAACTTCCTCAAAATTGAGTAATACAGTCGTGGTCATTGTTGTTGTGGCCGGATTCGAAATTCAATTTACCTAATTAAATCTAACCGCGGTTTCACAGTTGTAAAAAACAGCCAAGGTTCTTAAATAGGAAACAAAGCATGTTGGTTGGGAAAGCGCTCCGTTTCGCAGACATTCGCAGACGTATTGTGGCAGTGTTGCAAAATGCAGCTGCAATACTGCACTGGATTGTTATTCCCACCGACACTGGGCACTTACTTTATAATGCCAAAGAAATGTACGCGGTGGCGGGCGTGCTAAGTTTCATATCGCAAGTTTATGGTGTACGCAGTGCCATAGATTATAAGATTAGTATTGACTGCATCGTCAAACGCATGGCAAATATATGTTTTCGTAGAAGTAAACACTTTATTGCACGAATGATATTACAAGCAGATAATATTAAAAAAAAACGCAAAGTTTGAATAAATAACTAAAAACTATTTGTTATTTATTCGCGTTAAGTCAACTTCTAAAGTAACTGGCTTAATTTAATACAGACCTACCTAATAGGTATACTCCATTTTAAATACCATGACCCGATGCCACTGCAAAGTTTTAAGTAGCATCGGGCCATGGTATTTGAAATGGAGTATAACTACGTCAGAAACTTTAAATAATTTAAAATCAGTAGTGTACTATTAAATTTGTTAGTCGATTTGATGCTTAACTTTTATAAAAAACGTCTTTGATAATCTTATCCTTAACAGTGCGCAACTTTCAGTCACCACGTAATTAATAGGACCTAAACTTAGACTAGGTGTTATTAACTTACTTGGATGGTTCGGTTAGGCGAGTTCTTAGAAAGTGATGAAAATCAAATCGCTAACAAAGCACGGACGAGACAGAACTTTTAGTGAAACCAGTATAAGTTCATAATAATTGCTCGCACTATGTAGATAAAGGGTTCGATTCGTTTGCTAGGTAAGCGACGACGACATGATACGACAGTAGTCTTGTAAGTAACCCTAGGAGCTCGCGGAATCCAATATGCGGCAGACAATACGTATGTGACATGATAATAAGTACGTACATACCTTCCAGTTACAGTGTGAAGCAAGCAAGTAAGCCTCTACCTGGGTACTGTGCAGTCGTTTCTACTTGTGAGTTCCTTTAATTGGCTTTTTGATATCTATGTTAATGTCTCGTGTTGTTATGTAAGGTGTAAGCTGTTGGTTCTCCTTAATAAATATAAATAAGTGGATGCAGTACTTGCAGTACTACTATACCTACAACGACAACTGTACCTGACTGTACGAACAACTTGAAGTTCCACTAATGAATCAAAATCATCATATAAAATATTATTTTGACGTTCATAGTTTCTGAAATCGGATAATATATAAAACTACTTTAGGTATGTATGCGATGTATGGACGTCATTATCATCCGATGCGATTATGCGATGTCAATTATGCCCAAACCATCAACCAGTATCCCAGTGATGCAGTTTTGTAAGTTTTTTTTATTTAGGTAAATTTTTGACATTTCTTTATTAATAGAATCGAATCAGCTCATGATTTTGATTTGAATGAGCCCAAGCAAGTCCAGATCTGGAAGAATTACGGTTGCCGGGATTTTTTTAATAATGCTCAGGGATATGTTAATGGGTGGATTTAGTAAATATATACACGAATTATTTGGTTTAATTTAGCTACGATAGCTTCTTTCTAATCAAATATCGCACCTTGTTTTTACCCCGCAAACATAATTGCCACCCTAAAATTGGTGAAACTTGAGATAGACGTTTGCTAAGGGTGTGCCGTATGCCATTTACTCGAGGAAGTGTAAAATTAGAAGAAAATATACTACTAACCATATATGTATATGTACCTACAGTTGTGTATCGGTATATTCGGTATCTAACGGGGAGGATGTAGGCGCCGTACCTATCTCCCGCCGGCCGCCGGTCGGTCCCTGATGAAACTGGACGGCAGCCAATTTAAAAACAATAAAAAACGACGTAAAAGGCTTTCCCAGCGGCAGAATACGAAATCAAGTAATAACGAACAAGCTTTATTCGTTTGGTTTTCTAATTTATTACTCTGTGACCTATTCATACTCATACACCTTGGAAATATGTATGCAACCTACTTAAAACCTTATGTATAATAAAACTGTTTAGAGTGAATATAATGTAGTTTCTTGTGAATATTCAAGATGGCATTAGATAATATTACCTAATTTTGATGAATATATTAGCACCACCACCACGTTGATTTTACTCCGTAAAAACTAAAGCGCATGGTGTTTACATAACGATGTTAACTCGAATCAATTTATCTAGCGCATCACATTAAGTAGGCAGTTTCGAATAAACATGGATAATAAATTAGCCTCTTTATTAGCATTTCCGATTTTAATAAATTTAATCATAAATAATGAGCAAAAATGTATTTTAGCTACATACTAAACAGAAGAGATGATGATAATGTGTACCTACGCAAATGATTGTTGTAGAGATGTAGACGGAGTATTTTATATTGACTCGTTGCCATAACATTCACGAATCGAATGGTTCAAAGAAAAAAAGTTGTCCATAAATAGCAGTTCTAACATTTTACTCTATTCACACCAACCCATGCCACGATTGTCATCATCCCATAGAATTCCGTCCTATCAGAGTTAAAAACGACATGCATAGATCAGCATTAGGTAGGTACCTACTTATATGAATGGTTCCGCGCACGGTGTCTTGCGGCAGTTATACGTAGGATGCCCTGAAAATTTCGGGAATTTAATACTTAGGAACGTATATTTGACATGTGTTATACCTCTTTCTTACAAGCATAGTCTCATTATTCGAAAACACTGGCCACTTAGAAAAAAAAAACAATGTCCGATTTTCAATTGTTTTTTAAAGTCGTTGAGTCGCTGGTGAAAATGAAGCTGTCCCGCGAAAGTTTTAGAGCAATGATTTATTATGACTTTAAAAGTGGATTAACACAACAACAATGTGGAGACCGATTAACTATTGCTTTTAGTAGTGAAGCACCTTCAAAGACGACCATATACAGGTGGTATTCGGAATTCCAACGTGGCCGTGTGTCTCTTGCGGATGACGTACGTGAGGGTCGACCGAAAACGGCCGTTACCGATCAAAACATCGATGTTGTTCGCCAACTGATAAAGGAAGATAGGCATGTTACATATCGGGAGATTCAGGAGACTTTAGGCATTGGAATGAGTCAGGTACAAGTTATTTTACAACAAGAGTTGGGCGTGCGGAAGTTATTTTCCCGGTGGATTCCTCACTTGTTATCTGACGACCAGAAAACGGTACGTGTCAATTGGTGCCGCAAAACTTTAAAAAGATTTAATGGAGTAAGCTCAAATGCCGTTTTTAGTATTGTGTCAGGTGACGAATCATGGATTTACGCATATGAGCCTGAATCGAAAAACTAATCTCGAGTTTGGGTTTACGAAGACGAACCGAAGCCGACAAAAGTTGTTCGTTCTCGCAGCACGATCAAAAAAATGGTAGCCACGTTTGTCTCCAAATCGGGTCACGTGGCGACTATCGCTCTTGAAGATCGAAGAACTGTTAATGCCGATTGGTATATAGGCGTCTGTTTACCGATTGTTTTTGCTGAACTGCGAAAAACTAACCCTAACCGCCGTATTATACTACACCATGATAATGCCAGCCCTCACACCGCTCAGAAAACAGACGACTATCTGAAGGGCGAAAACGTCGAATTACTGGACCATCCTCCGTACAGCCCCGACCTAAGTCCCAACGATTTTTTTACTTTCCCGAAAATAAAGAATCGGTTGCGTGGTCAGCGTTTTCAGACCGCGGAAGAAGCAGTCGACGCTTATAAAATGGCCATTTTGTCAACCCCCCACTTCAGACTTCAATAACTGTTTTAAAAACTGGTTTCAGAGAATGAAAAAGTGTATTAAACACAAAGGAGAATACTTTGAAAAACAATAAAAGTACTTTTATTTCATTAAAATGCGTATTTTTTCCGATTCCCGAAACTTTCAGGGCAACCTACGTAGCGTCTAACAAGTTGACAAGGTTGCCGAGATTGCTCCTATATTTAGCATAAATGTCTAAGGACTTGTTAGGCGGGATAGCATTGGACATGAGAAGGCGCCTAGCAAAATATTAAATCCCTGCTAGTAGTAGGGATTCGCCGGGTCTCCCCCGGGTTTTGGGCGGGCTTCTGTAGTAGTAGGGATTCGCCGTTTCTCCCCCGGGTTTTGGGCGGGCTTCTGTACTGCCCCGCCCACAATCATGGCCGCCGAAACTAAAAAAAAAAAAAAAAAAAAAAAAAAAAAAAAAAAAAAAAAAAAAAAAACAAATACCCCCCCACTTGGAGCGTTTGGGAGTGGTCCAAGCTATGTAAAATGGCGCCTTCTGGGTTTTATATCGTGGGCTACTGCTCCAATGCACCGCACCAATAAAACCTTTCTCGACTCTCCATTGTTCTCCGGAAAGGGATCGATCCATTGTCTCACATCTACCTGGTCAAACGGTCGGCCAAACAGGACGCCTGTTCCTTTTTGATGTTTAAATTATATACTGCTGTGATTTGTCAATGGCATCTAAATATAAGCAAATACCTAACAAGTGGGCGGGTATATAACTATGTACGTACATACAATTTCTTCAAACGGGTAGTATTTAAAGGTATAACAAAAAAAAAAACCCCTAACCTAACTCTAATATTCAGTACGGGAGCAAAAACGATGTGTACATAGTTTGTTAGGTGATTCATTATTTCCGTGTTTACTTTATGTAAAGTGAACAATGACGTAGGTAAATTTATTACGGTATTATATGTATTGTTCATTATTGCTTTTGGCTCATACATTTCAAAACTATTGCTACCATTGTGTGTGGTCGAATAAATATTCAAAGAAATAGTCAATTGTTTGGAATTTATTATGCACTATTCCATGATTTAAAAAATGTACAAGCTTCGACAGGTTCAAATTGAGTACGGTGACTTTACTTCATACTTGTGTAATTATAATTGCCGATTTCTAAGAATGAACTTTTGGGTAAGACTCACCATTTTTCAATAGTCTTAACGTCATATATATAAGGCTCATTACTAAACTGTCACAAGTTTATTATTAGAAATCGCCAACTGTATGTATCAATACAACCTACAAGTTTGAACAGGTTTATATTAGGAAATAAATACATGCCTATTATTCTTTTTCTGGTAAGCTTTCAAACCTTTGTTAAAACGAATAGTTTTTCATGTTTTCGCTATTGATGAAATAATTTATTCAAGTTTAAGCATCTTGGTGTACCGAGCGAGTTCCGACTGGTTTTTATTGGGTATACTTACTATTCCAGTCAAATTGAACTTGTTAGAACAAGATGCATCGAACAGCAACGGTATATTTTTTATTACATACCTATTATTCTGTTTCTGGGAAGCTTTCAAATCTTTGTTAAAAGTAATAGTTTTTTCATGTTTTCACTTTTGAAGCGATCATTTATTCAGGTATTCTTGGTGTACCGAGCAAGTTTCGACTGGTTTTTATTGTGTATACTTACTATTACAGTCAAATGGAACCTGTTAAAACCAGATGCATGGAACAGCAACGGTATATTTTTTATAACTTTGGGATTCGTATAAAAGCGTTCTCTCAGTGCCTTTACTTAAATAGTCTCTCAGTGTCTACAGACTGGTGTACCGGCAGTCAGATAATATCAGTGTATTAGTGAAGTGTTGTGATCAAATCATCTTCATAATGGATGTAAGTATGTAAATGAAGTGTTTATATTACATTAATAATTAGTTTTACTCAAGTGTTTGTTGTCTTTTGACTATTTAAATGTGAAATAAATTGTTTCATTTCTTTGAAAATACTTTCAAAAACTACCAATAAGTGCTTATATTACAGTAATTATTATTTTTACTCAAGTGTTTGTCGTCTTTTGACTTTTTATTTTAATAGTTGTGAAATAAATTTATATACTTTGTTTCAGTTCTCTGAAAATACTTTCAAAAATTACTACTACCCCCGAAAATCAAGAAGCATCCTCCGATGAAGAGGGTACGGTGGGGTTAAAAATAAAACAGGCGATTGCAAGGAAGAGACCAGCAAACAGCATAGATGGTTTTTTCGAGAGACCTAAGAAGAAAACTAAGGCATCGAAAAGATCATCGAATGTGTCTCAGAGTACCACCGATGGGGTGGCGTATTTGTCTTCGGGAAAAGACGACGGAGCATACGCTTCCCATCTAATCAAAATAGAAGTATACGACATCGAAAAAATCCGAAACATTGCGCCTGCGGAACATTGGAAGCATTGTGATGTGAGACTTAAATATTACACCTGCAATGAGGATGATTCCAATCTACAAAGTGCCCGTGATGTGATTTTTAATATAACAAAAGAAATAGCTTCTAAGGAAAACTGCGTGAAATACTTTATAGACACTGATAAGAATAAATAAATAGTTAGTTTGTAAGTTAAATTGTTAAGTTAAACTGTAAGTAGTGCATTTGTAATAGTTTTGTTAACTAGAAAATAAGTAATGTCTTATATTATATAACTCATGGTTTTTGCATTTTATGTACACCTTTTTAATATGTCCTTTCTACGTTTGTAAATAGCTATATTATGCACTACTTTTTTGTACTTTGAATATATTCACTTTTTTGTACTTTGAATATATTCAATTTGTTGTAATAATTATATTGTTATAAATAAAACGAAAGTTTTTTTATTTGCATATTTTATTCATAAAAATTGATTGAAACATAGAGTCCAATACTAAATCATTACATAAAGAATTTTTAGTAAATTGACTTATAAAGTCATACATTGTTTTGCCCTGAAACTTAAAATAAAGATACACCAGACAATATTCTCCACAAACGGAGGTAAAATGGTTTTGAAGGCTTTGGTTGTTATAAAACCACATCTTAGTGTTCCTTTTTAAAAATAACAAATGATTACCAGTAGGTTTTCTACCAAAACTGTCAAAGTATTCACCTACACCTTTATCATCAATGTGCATAGCCACCCAATGAGAGCCTGGTTTTGAGTCAGGATCCAAATTACTTATGATGAATACAGGTAAATTAGTCCAAATGGGAATTTTGTTAGCAGCAAAAACATTAAATTCAAACAATGGGTTTAATTTCTTCATACAACGTTGAATTTCATTAGTATCCATAATAAAAAAATGTGCCTTTAACAATGGTGTTCTAAACAATGATCACATCAAAGTAAAGTAAATGAATGCAGAACAATGTATTTATAGGATTATTAACTGTTGTAATCTACAGATATATCACGATTTTTGTTTATCTCAATAATATTATCGAATTCTGCATACACAATACAATTAATGGTGCTAGTTAGAGCCGAATCAAACCGTACTTCTATGCGTACACTTCCATGTCTTACAAGGTTCCAGTGTGAAGTTGAACTAGCAGATAAATCAGGGGTTAAATCAAAACATAACAATGAATAACCTCCCCCATAATTTGTTCTGCTTATTGCATTACCCTCGTTGTGGAAATGAATACCAGTTCCAGAAAATAAGGTGTGATATATTGTTGCAATCTTACCCGAACTAAATGACGGTTGTAATGTTTTAGAGGGAATTTCATGACCATCAACAAACAAACTAAATGAATTCATATTATAATGTTGAAAATTAAATGGATTCAAAGCTAAATTACCGTTAAAAGCCGAATTTGATACAAATCCAATAATACATCTTTTTGGGATTTGACCAAGAAATATATTATCCAATGTTTTTCCCTGTACACCTGTTGGTATTGTAATAACTTTAACTTCTGCTCTCGTAATGGGGTACTTGGCAGTAGTTGTTGCTAATACTTTTTGATGGGCTAATAAAACGCTAGGGTTGATTCTTGTTCGTCTTACAATCAGACTAGCATCCATTATTTGTACTTTAAATTTTTTATCTTGATGACAAATAAGATTAAACGATTCTTTTGATCGTACCAACTTAATACGCAATTCAACACCATTAATCAAAAATTTTTCCTGATTAAATATATCACCATGCAAATGTCCGATCATTTCCACTTCTTTACTTTCCTTAATAAACTCTAGCCTTTTATGAAATCCTTTATTATTGGCGTCAACGGTATCCATGTAATTTGGGGTATCCTCATACCACAATCCGCAAGTAAGATGAGTTTCTTTGGCTGCTGGTCCATAATTGAGAAGATTTTCCATATAGGCTCGGTAAGCATATGTATTGTTTGGGGGAGATATGAGTTTTTGATTTAAATATACATCGAGTTGGTTAAAAAGAGAGTGTAACCAGTTATTTGTAGGCCCAACTGCAGCATCTGCTTTGATCCTTGTACCATCTTGATTTAATACTTTAGCAGATATGTGTATCATTGTGTGTGATAGATCAATGTAGTCATCTCCTGATCCAGGTACTTGAAATTCAATGGGACCATCATCGCTTAACGATGAAATTGGTTTGTAATGAATCCATTGTCCGCTTTCAATGCTTGTTTGAGTGGATGGAAGGGCAAATAAATCTAATTCAGATTTCACACATTCACATGAATGACTGTGTAAAAATGACATTTTTTAATTTGAAAATATATCGTTATTTTTATTAGTTTTGTTACTTCCTCTTCGTCGTGTTGCTTTTAAAGAAATGAGTGGTTCTCTTCTTTTATTCGACATTTTATACCCAGATCCTGACATGAGCGAATCAATTTTTTCATCAGCCTTTCTTTTTAAGTTAGCACTTGCTTCCTTGAATCGTGATTTAATTGAACTGTCC
>JALPQI010031535.1:0-40393 GCA_025490895.1 Thaumatotibia leucotreta | reverse complement strand
GTTTTAATATCTACTGTTTTTGAAGTCTTGTTAGCGGGGTTTTATTAAGGTTTTCTTTATGTAAATAATATTTTTCATGTTCTTGAACATTATACATGGAACAGGGGTATTGAAATTCTACCAACCCAACTAGCCACTCTCCATCCAATTTAATAGTCTTAGGTAGTTTGGTTAAAAAATGTGCAGTTGTGTTATCCGTGTAGTAGTCTGATGAGCTATTACTTAACAATGTTAAATAAAAACTGTTATCACTCATATTTTCTGTAAGTTTGATTCTGGTATCCAAGAATTAAATTTATTGGGATAACCTTGCCACTTCACTAGTATTTCCTTTCTGCCAGCAACTCGGCGTGAGCGTATTATTTTATCAATTTTTATACTCTTTGGTGGGGAGGTATGTTACTTTTTGTAATTCATTAGAATAAAATGTACCAATGATAGGTTCATCTTCCAAATCCCTTAAAGTATACACAAACCGCGGTGATCTTTTTATAATCGAATTGATAATAAATATTTCATCACTCCAATTGCTTTCATAACCTTTTTGAAATACATGTTTATATTTAGTGATCCTAACATGATCACCTACATTTAGTTGCTTATTTTCTATTGAAAGTTGCCTATCTTTTTTGCGATCATACAAGTTACTCCAAACAGTCATAATATTATTAGAGTTAACATCAACTGGACGCATTTTAATGCTAGAATGATAGCTGTGGTTATAAGAATGAAGAAGATCTTGTAGAATATTAGTGTAATTATATGTATTGTTATGAGTAAAGTAACGCCACATTTTCATTTTAAGAGTCCTTTGAAACCTTTCCACTATACTTGCTTTTATGTCGGGGTTATTGGTGGTATAATAATTTATATTTTTACTCTTAAAGTAATCTCGAACTACCTTTGAAACAAATTCTGTACCTTTGTCGGATTGTATGTGACGTGGAACAGAGTTGGCTTCAATAAATATGCTTTCAAAACATTGTTTAACTGTTGATGAATCTTTCTTCTGCATAGCTCTTGCAAAAGCATATTTACTGAACACATCAATAACACAAAGAATATATTTGTACCCATCATTGTATTGACTGTAAGTACTCATATCACTTAAATCAGCTTGCCAAAGTTCATTAAAATTAGACAAAATGTATTTATTTCTAGCAAATCGTCTATGAACAGGTTTATGTAATGTATAAGTATCTTGAGATTGTAACCAATTTTTCACTTCTTCTTTTTTCAATTGTCCCTTCATCTCTCTCATTAAACTATTCAAACTGCTATATCCAGCCGGATTAGAGACATCGTAGTAGATTCTATTAATATTTAATAGGGGGTCCATTTTTCCCACTCTATTTTCTTTCTTGAACGCTTATGTGACTGTGTAGTAACAGGGGTAGACGTTTTATTCTCTTTATCTGGCAAGGATCTCGATTTTTCAGAAGTGGATGGCGCAAAGTGATCAATTATGGGAGTGCCTTCAATAAATTTCAAATTTGTTGGATTACCTATGCATGATCTAGGAACTTTAATATCTCTTAAAAGTGCAGCGAATTCTTCCCATCCAATTGGCTTAGGACGCTTAAGACATCTAACCGTATCGCTTACCAAATCAATAATATTACTGTTTTGAATGGTTCGATTGTTTATAACAACTTCTCCAGTTGGTTTCCACCATATTTTCGGTCTATTTAAAACAATGC
The DNA here is from genome assembly GCA_025490895.1 of Thaumatotibia leucotreta. NCBI lineage: Eukaryota > Metazoa > Arthropoda > Insecta > Lepidoptera > Tortricidae > Thaumatotibia > Thaumatotibia leucotreta. Next base: position 38,693 of record JALPQI010031535.1, on the reverse strand, counting down.
TATCTAACAAAGTCCGAGTTTTCTTTTCATAAGATTTAGGTAATACTGCTAATATTTTTGAAGGTGTAAATGATATCGATTCATTATTTATTTCACCAGGTGGTGTATTAAACGACGATGGACTAGCTGTTTCAGTTACATCTCCAGTAACTGATTCATTATTTTCAATGTCCTCCTTTTTATTTACTTCCGATTTTATAACATCATTATTTTCATCGTTGAATTGATTAACCCCCTCCATCACAATAGGAATCTTAAACGGTTTTCGATCCGTTTCTGTAAAATGTAGAAATCGTTGCAAAGCTTGTGAATATAAAATCCATTTTTCACGGTCATTTATTTTACTTTTAAGGATTTTTTGCATCTCACCATCTAGCCTAGATGCTGTATTTTCAGGTGTACTATCATTGCGTTTTAATCTTTCAATAAAATCCGATTCAACTAATAACATTTTTTTTGTGTTCTCCATTTTGTTTATGAGAACGAATTCACTAAGGCACTTAAAACTGCACCTAAAATAATAGGTAAAAATGCACCACCCTTTTGAATAATAACAGTTTTTCTCAGTTTATGTTTTCCTTTAGAAACTAATTTTCTTAAAGTATCTTTATATTTTTTTAATTTTGACTTTTCTTTTTTTTCTAGCGGTATTTTTCCATTTAGCACGTTATAAATACATTCGCAAATAATGTTAATCTCGTCATCATCGCAAGATTTAAGTAGTGCTGTACGATATTTTGGTTTAAGCAATTGCAAGGCTTCAAGTAAGTGTTTATATGTGTTAACTCTTGCATGCATTATGAAGAACTGACTAAAATATGTTGATTCTTATCATATTTAAACCCTTTTTTGGGTACATACACTGTGCAGTGTCCATCAAACGGAAATATTTTTGTCTTGAAACGACACATGTCATTTGTATTTTGTTTTAGATCAATCATTAGGTAACCATGAGCATCCTTAGTAGCATCTTTGTAAGCTTCATCAACGAATTTCGAGTTTTCTGGGTAAACTTGTCGTGACAGGTACCGTATTTGAGTTTTATCCCTGGGATTCTTAAAAAATATAATGTAACTTGTATTCAATGATATATCACGTTGTCCTCTCCCCTGATGAAATATATTCTGTGTAATGTAAAATACACTCAGGTTTCTATGATGGCTACCTTTTGTAAAAATGTCAACGATCCGACCATCGGATTCTCTCATCAAATCATCTATAATAAGAAGTTTAGGCTTCTTACCATCAAAGATAGAAAAATCTGGTATTCCTTGGCTATAGTTTACATTTTCCAGATTATAAAGAGGTTGCATTTCATCATAACACCAAATAATTTCATCATATTCAATGTTGCATATCTCTTTGGAATTATTCAAAAAGTTTGTGACAAATTGAGTTTTACCACACCCACTCGGGCCTGCAACAATAGCAGTAAAAGGATGACAAAAATGAATCATTATGAAATATTCGAAAAAATGTGTGTTGTTATGAAAACAGACGAACATTAAATGGTGCTATTCTTTAACTCGATTGGTTTTTAAACATTTCAATTTTTAACGTTATGTTTTTGGATTCACTTTTTTAAGATTTATTTTATTAAACAAATAATACTACTAAAATAAAATAAAAAGTTGTTTGTTTTGGTTTGCACACATATATTTTATTTCTGTTGGCTGATAAGAAACACTGACAAAAACCCATCAAGGCTTTTGATTAAACTTAAAATTTAACATGAGATAAAACTGGCAATCATTACAAAATTCAGTCTTATTTTCTATAATTGTAACAAATTAAAGTTTTATTTTATAATTTTTACAAGTTATATTTACAATATCCATAGACCATAAAATAAACTTACAACTACAGTTGACATTACTAGTATGTACATTTGACAAATTAACATTATACATTAAAATATATTTACAACTATCGTGACCAGTATGTGCATACAATGTACAAAAAACAATGATAGAATTGCAATGTTCTGTGATAATGACAATACAATATTGTAAATTTAAAATTACTGTGGTATTTTATAATGACCCCACGCAAGAGTATCGGTAGAATTTTCTAATAAGTAACGTTTTGTATCATTATGTGATAATGATACTTTATTTATTTGTTGTGTGAAAATAATATGCTTAATAGATTTAAATCTTCGCATTTGTGCATACTGTTCTTTTTTATTTAATAAACAGTTCTTGTAATTATCAACCGTAAATTTTTCAGTGACGCATTTATTTACACCTTTAGCTTTCGATGTGACACCATGTTTTTTGTCAGGTTTTTTTTCAACATCCATGGTATACATTTTAGACCGCAGACCTACAAATTCTTTGAAAATCCTACCGTTATTCTCATCCTTAAAAAATCCTAACCGCTTTTTATTAAGCAATGGTAAACGATATCGATTGTTAGGAGGATAGTCAGAGGTATCGAAATACGAGTTAACATCAGATTGTATGTCTCCATAATAGTCTTCAGTGAAAATTTGATAGACTAAACTGTCAGTGTCTGTGTAAAGTAATTTCAGATTGTTTTGGTACTTTGTTTTCATATAATCGTAATGAAATTTATACATTAATGTTTTAGATATATCTAAAATGCAAAATCCAAGGTAAATTGGTTTGTTGTAAAAAACCTTGGTTTTTTTCAGTTGAACAGCGACTAAATTTTCTGCAAATATTGATAAACTATGGAATTCTGGTTTCGCTATTAATGATTGCACTCCTTGAGATTTCCCTCTGTTTTCCCAATGATTTAACAACTTCACATCAACCCGTTTCAAGACATTCTCCATGGTTTTTCCAAATACTGAATTGTTCATAAGTTTGTAGAAATCCTTATCAAAGTCTGACGTAGCTTGCGATCGCATGCTAGTGTTTAAATCTATATACTTTTTTAACCATGGAGATTGATTGAATTTTAAAACTTTATGAATTTTAAGCAAACGTAAGCCTTTAGCTAAACACTGCTTAAGGTTCCTGTAATGTATCACGTAGTTTGTTTTATTATTAAGATTAGGTATCAATTTTTTTTCTTTTGTGTCACCTAAACAAATATTTTCGGGGCAAAATGGTAAATCAGAATGAGAGTCATGCAATTCCTGAGGATACTGTAAATCAACTTCCAATATGAAACCATGATCGTTATCGTCTGGAATATTAAAATCCGTATCTATATTGACCCATTCAAATCCACCAGTGGGGAGACATTGCGACATTGCCCAACCATAAAGGTTATTGGCATCGAAATACATCAGAAAAGAAGAAAGAATGGTTGGATCAAAATCATGCATGAATTTATTATTCGCTTTTGCGTATCTGTTGCTGCATTGAGATATACCTCCTCGAATATTATTAGCAATGAAAGTAATCTTGTCAATATCGGTCAAAAGTTCTAGTTTAATTTTTGTAACATACAACATTTCATCCCAGCTCAATCCCGGTGCAGTATAATAATGAGCAGGATCCAAACCATATGTTTTAATGCAAATATTTCTAAAATTCTCGAATACATCTGTTAGTAATAAGACGTCTGTTTTTAAATATAAATCTGAATAGTCACCCATATTTCGACATTTAAAATGATTCCATACATCAAGAGCATGATTATAATCGTCTTCTGATATAAGGGTATCAGTCAAGGAGCTGTAGAATTTATCCCGAGGTGGAAGGTTAGTTAACATTAAAGAATTAAACGATGTCATGTGTTCATATGGATAAACACCTTTTCGCATTAAACGCTGAACATCTTCTTCATTTGGGAAATTCAATTTCAGATCATGAAATTGTTCAAATGATAGATTTTCAGCCAGCTTTTCGAGACTACTAGACATGAATTTCAGAGAATCTACAAACCTCAACTTCATGATTCGGTTCTTAATTTTTAGAACTTTAGTGAAAGATATGTACTTTTCTTTGTTCTCTGGGATAAGTTCTATCTCACCGTCCTCAAAACCAAGACCATGTACTAAAAAGTGACTGTCATAATTGCTGAGGTTGTGGAAAAATACAGGGACAAAATCGGGGGATATGTATTTATTGCGACAGAGTTCGTGTGCAACCCCTTCGTAAGCACCTGTATACGAGTTGTATGAAATAACTTTATTGCCATTAAAAGCTCGATCACAGATATAACAACTTGTACACTGCGCAATATTTTCTTGGTCTGCTATCTTCAAGGGTAAAGGTGATTTTACATTTTTTTTGTTTCTGTAAATGACCTGTAAATCTTTTTTTATGAAATCCATAAATGTTCTAGAACAGTTTTCACCTTTGTAAGTTCTATAGATCGATAACTTATCATCATATGAACATTTTATATAATAACCAAAACTGTAAACTTCTTGTCTTTGAACATTAACAGTTGATGGTTTGTCGGAAGAGGTAGGTTGATCGTTGGTATTAATAGGTTTTAAAAACGCTTCAAAGTCGCAGTATATTACGAATGGATGACGCATTTTACGTTCGTAATTATCGAAAGTAATTTCATTGGCTACAGCTGTGTCGTTAAACCAATTATTCGTTGTTTTATTCCCTAAAGGTAAATTCGTGCAAACATGGAAACAATCATTACTTTGGTGGTTTATTAAATTGGTATATGATGTAAAACTTGTTAAGCAACCATCGCATATATGAGCAGCATGTTGTCGGTGGGTCAATTGATTGGATACTAATCGAGATAAGCTTTTAATAAGACAGTAATGATTAACACTACCATCGGTTATGTACAACAAGTTGACATGCTTATCTTTTTTACATTTTGTGAAATGTAGTGGACCTACAACAACATTAGATTTACTTTGAGAATTGTATTCTAATCCAAAGACGTTTACACTTATATCATTCAAATTCTCAAATTTATGAATGTCTGTAATTTTTATTGGAAAAGGGAGCCTTCCAAAGTTCAATTTATCTTTATGTTCTTTGTATGCGCTGACAGTATATGCACGATTACTGTTTAGGGGTGGGTATAATCCTGACAAAACGGCCCACCGAAAACATTCATGATCGTTATTTTGAACGTTAATTACCGCCTTTTTCTTTTTAATATCACGTGGTAAATCGATATATGAAGAACCACGCAATGGATTATATTTGTTTACATTGATATCTAAATGAATAACTTTGACTAAACTCCATCCGCTATCTTTTTTTTCAAAGTTCGTTAATCTATTCGAAATTTCATTTAAAACACATGATAAAATAGCATTCTTGTCACTGCTAACGCTAACCACATTGTTGCTTAATTGAAAATCGAATATATTTTTTAACTGTTTGGTTTCTTGAGTAAACAGAGCATTAACAATAAAATTAACTTTTAAGGCATTATGATTTGAAAGTGACTGATCTAATATTGTGAATATGATGTCCTTATTTTTTTCTATAAATGTTTCGGGTCTTTCAAGGGATTGGTGATCAATTTCATTTGGTAATATTCTGTAAGTAGCGATCCTATTTCTGAATGCATTTTCAATGAGTTGAACGTTAACAAACTCACTATGAAATGATTGCGGGGAATTTGCTTTGTGTATTTTACTATTTAAATGACTTGTTAAATATTTTGTTGATATGGAGACATTGCACACAGAACATTCAATACTATCATTATCTTTTGTACTTACATAATTATTGGTTGCTTGGGTTGTTGTGTCGGCATAACTGGTTGAAGGACGATCAGTGTAACTCGTTGATGGGAGGTTAGTGTGACTACGACTTCTTTTCACAGGTTCATTTGTTTCATGAGCACGCCGCCGTTTTAATCCACGTCCAACTTGAGAGGAGCTATAAATAAAAACAAGAAAAATTAAACATAAAATACACAATACCTAAAACACAAGTTAATCAAGTTATGTATAATACTAACACTGTTCTGTTTTCACATCAAATAGTTTTGTTTGTTTGCATAATGAACAATACGCTTGCATAGGCAGTACTCCATCAATCACGTCAGTAGTAGGCGATATAGATTTTGTTCCATGGCCATTACATGGCGTGTAAAAAGGAATGATGTCTTGGTCATTTCTGAGAGAATAAGGTAAGACTCCCTCTAAATACCACTGACGTATATATTTGTGAAATCTACGCAGAATAAGGACTTTGTCTAAACTAGCAATTTCACTACGCGCTAGCTTAGGCCCAAGAAATAACGTGAATGCCATTATAAAATAAATTTACACGACACTTTGCTATCCGAAGTTACACCCAACAATGAATGATCTCAAAGGCAGGTAGCCCCATTTATATAAGAAAGGAGCATCCCCTTCCCTACTTCATTGATTGTAAAAAAAGGTTCATGTTCAAACTTGATTGTTTGTACAACCGATTTTGGTAACAGGTAATTGATGAACTCGTTGAAACTTGTACAAACATGAAATAAGTATAAAAACAATGCTTACGCTTCACGATGCAGCTGGCTTATAAGTTGACAGGTCTCGTACAGTTCATGGTCTTCCTCAACCTCCTCACAAAGTTGAATTAGATGAAGATCGTATACATCGCAGTTCAAGTTATCCATAGTGTGATTACTAGGCTATTATTATTTTTGAAGATACGTAGACTGTTTTAGAACAATGGTTTTGGAAAAACGGTTTGGTATTTCAACAAATGAAAGATAAATCATGTGTCTTTGAAAACACAAAGAATTTACGTTTATACAATTATATTTAACAATGAGCAAGTATTTTGTTTAGATTATCGAAAAATAGATGTTACTTCCATGACAACACAAAAGATATTGATCACTATTAATAGTGTTTAATATTTTTGAAGATAATTAGGCTGTTTAAACATAAGTAGCGTGGATTGGCTCACCAAAATGGAATATATTCAAAGTACAAAAAAGTAGTGCATAATATAGCTATTTACAAACGTAGAAAGGACATATTAAAAAGGTGTACATAAAATGCAAAAACCATGAGTTATATAATATAAGACATTACTTATTTTCTAGTTAACAAAACTATTACAAATGCACTACTTACAGTTTAACTTAACAATTTAACTTACAAACTAACTATTTATTTATTCTTATCAGTGTCTATAAAGTATTTCACGCAGTTTTCCTTAGAAGCTATTTCTTTTGTTATATTAAAAATCACATCACGGGCACTTTGTAGATTGGAATCATCCTCATTGCAGGTGTAATATTTAAGTCTCACATCACAATGCTTCCAATGTTCCGCAGGCGCAATGTTTCGGATTTTTTCGATGTCGTATACTTCTATTTTGATTAGATGGGAAGCGTATGCTCCGTCGTCTTTTCCCGAAGACAAATACGCCACCCCATCGGTGGTACTCTGAGACACATTCGATGATCTTTTCGATGCCTTAGTTTTCTTCTTAGGTCTCTCGAAAAAACCATCTATGCTGTTTGCTGGTCTCTTCCTTGCAATCGCCTGTTTTATTTTTAACCCCACCGTACCCTCTTCATCGGAGGATGCTTCTTGATTTTCGGGGTAGTAGTAATTTTTGAAAGTATTTTCAGAGAACTGAAACAAAGTATATAAATTTATTTCACAACTATTAAAATAAAAAGTCAAAAGACGACAAACACTTGAGTAAAAATAATAATTACTGTAATATAAGCACTTATTGGTAGTTTTTGAAAGTATTTTCAAAGAAATGAAACAATTTATTTCACATTTAAATAGTCAAAAGACAACAAACACTTGAGTAAAACTAATTATTAATGTAATATAAACACTTCATTTACATACTTACATCCATTATGAAGATGATTTGATCACAACACTTCACTAATACACTGATATTATCTGACTGCCGGTACACCAGTCTGTAGACACTGAGAGACTATTTAAGTAAAGGCACTGAGAGAACGCTTTTATACGAATCCCAAAGTTATAAAAAATATACCGTTGCTGTTCCATGCATCTGGTTTTAACAGGTTCCATTTGACTGTAATAGTAAGTATACACAATAAAAACCAGTCGAAACTTGCTCGGTACACCAAGAATACCTGAATAAATGATCGCTTCAAAAGTGAAAACATGAAAAAACTATTACTTTTAACAAAGATTTGAAAGCTTCCCAGAAACAGAATAATAGGTATGTAATAAAAAATATACCGTTGCTGTTCGATGCATCTTGTTCTAACAAGTTCAATTTGACTGGAATAGTAAGTATACCCAATAAAAACCAGTCGGAACTCGCTCGGTACACCAAGATGCTTAAACTTGAATAAATTATTTCATCAATAGCGAAAACATGAAAAAACTATTCGTTTTAACAAAGGTTTGAAAGCTTACCAGAAAAAGAATAATAGGCATGTATTTATTTCCTAATATAAACCTGTTCAAACTTGTAGGTTGTATTGATACATACAGTTGGCGATTTCTAATAATAAACTTGTGACAGTTTAGTAATGAGCCTTATATATATGACGTTAAGACTATTGAAAAATGGTGAGTCTTACCCAAAAGTTCATTCTTAGAAATCGGCAATTATAATTACACAAGTATGAAGTAAAGTCACCGTACTCAATTTGAACCTGTCGAAGCTTGTACATTTTTTAAATCATGGAATAGTGCATAATAAATTCCAAACAATTGACTATTTCTTTGAATATTTATTCGACCACACACAATGGTAGCAATAGTTTTGAAATGTATGAGCCAAAAGCAATAATGAACAATACATATAATACCGTAATAAATTTACCTACGTCATTGTTCACTTTACATAAAGTAAACACGGAAATAATGAATCACCTAACAAACTATGTACACATCGTTTTTGCTCCCGTACTGAATATTAGAGTTAGGTTAGGGGTTTTTTTTTGTTATACCTTTAAATACTACCCGTTTGAAGAAATTGTATGTACGTACATAGTTATATACCCGCCCACTTGTTAGGTATTTGCTTATATTTAGATGCCATTGACAAATCACAGCAGTATATAATTTAAACATCAAAAAGGAACAGGCGTCCTGTTTGGCCGACCGTTTGACCAGGTAGATGTGAGACAATGGATCGATCCCTTTCCGGAGAACAATGGAGAGTCGAGAAAGGTTTTATTGGTGCGGTGCATTGTAGCAGTAGACCACGATATAAAACACAGAAGGCGCCATTTTACATAGCTGGGACCACTCCCAAACGCTCCAAGTGGGGGGGTATTTGTTTTTTTTTTTTTTTTTTTTTTTTTTTTTTTTTTTTTTTTTTTTTTTTTTTTTTTTTTTTTTTTTTTTTTTAGTTTCGGCGGCCATGATTGTGGGCGGGGCAGTACAGAAGCCCGCCCAAAACCCGGGGGAGAAACGGCGAATCCCTACTACTAATGTCCCACGATATTTATTTAATTTAAGATATTATTCATAATGTTCTCAACTCAAATCTTTAGTCCATTTGCAGAAATTAAAAATAAAACTCACCAAGTGCGAGTCGGACCAACCAGAAAATTGGTTCCGTGCCTGAACTAGAAAGTTTTTTATTGCCAGATTTTGGGTGTTTATTTTTTCTTATAGGCACGGAACCAATTTTCTGGTTGGTCCGACTCGCACTTGATGAGTTTTATTTTTAATTTCTGCAAATGGACTAAAGATTTGAGTTCAGGTTAATTAAGTAATTTTAAATTATCCGAGTAACATAGTCGATAACACTGATTACAGTCCATTATAAAGTTTATAAGATAATCGGGTTTATAATGTACTTAAATGTTTATGACACATAAAATTTTATTTTACAATAAGTACCTACCTATTCAATAGTGGAATTTTATGGCAGTAGTCAAAACTAGGGGAAAAACATTAACAGCCAAGTGGACATTAATGGAAATGGAACTAGATAGTCCATAAAAGTATACTTACCTAATCTATGCCAGTAAGATTGCCTCTATCTATGCCAGTAATTACATCGGCTATCGTACCCCCAAACCGAAACACAGCAGTGCAAACACTGCTATTTAGCAGCAGGTTAACGGGTAAGTCGGTGGTAGCTACCACCAGCAAAATTATTTAAAATTCCACTGTAGTTCGCTTTCATCGCTATAAGACCGCCTCTTGTAACCAGGTGGCTTATGGTAGTCCCATGTTTAATCGTTTGTCGATGTTGCTGTCAGGTTCTAGCAAGTATACAAGTACGAAAGTGACGAGAAGCACGACAAACGGTAAACGCGTGACCATCATAAGCCACCAGTGTTTTTGTAGCGTTTTATTAATGGACTGGATTGCCAAGTGAGTATCAGATGAACAAGATAGTAAAAGAAATTTCGCACAAATAACGGTGCTCAAAACAGTGCGTGACGAAGCCGCGGCGAAAGTAATGTCCGCGTTTATTTCAGTTCTCTTGCCATCAGCAGTGTTTTTCACTAAGGAAACCGCCTTGCTATCAGCGCTGTGTCAGCGCTGCGGCAGCGTCGAGCCTAAAAATGGTATTCAGTTCACTAATGCACTTTAAACGACACTAGCGCTCGGCGACGAATGCGGCGTGAGCTGGAAGTACACTGCGTCGAAAGTTACCGCCTACAGATCGACGACGAGCTGTTCTACGTTAGTGAATACCGTTTTTCGCAGCGCTGCGCTCGACGTCGAAGTGAAGGCTGTCTCGTCGTCGAGCTCGTTGACGAACGCAGCGTCGAATGTGTGAATAAGAGAATAGCATAGCAGGCAGCATGTTATTTTAGCATAGTATACCATAGATAGGTATTTAATTGTAAAATAAATAATGTTACATTAATCAATATTCTCCTAGCAGGGCTGGTAACCATGGAGTCTTAATACCGTCCCTCCTTCTTCACCGAAGGAGAGGCCATTTTAACCCGTAAAAAGTTAATTTATTTTGTACTTATTACCAAGATAACAATAAATGGCTTTCTGATTCTGATACGTGGTATACGTATCGCTTTATTCGCCAGTAGAATAAAACAAAATGTAAACAAATATGGCTGATTATATAGCAATTGACGTCTTTGACACATCGTGAAACACGTTCGCACTTCGCAGATATATTTTACGTTAATACTAATAAATATCAATAATATTAACTAAAAAATGTATGTAAATGGTTTAAGGTTTCAAGTTGGTAATAAAATCATGATTGTGTTCTAAAAGTGCATGAGGAATAATGCAAGTTTGTTTGTTTACTTTTTTTGGATTCTACTGACGAATGGTATATAACTAGGGTTGCCACCTTTTTTGTTTGACAAAATAGTATTTTTATGAAAATGTTTAAAAAATATAGTACTTACAGGAAAAATGAGGAAAAAAAATAGTAGGTACACCTAATATCGTTCCTTTTCAAGATTACAGCAATCACAAAATTGAAGCCGCTGTCGATATAATAAAAATATTGTATTTTACGTACTATATTGTTATTGTATATTATATAGTACACTCGAGTAAAATATAGTACCTACGATTCTATACAATATTATAGTACAGGTGGCAACCCTATATATAACCAACCACCAATACTGTCTATCTATCCGGAGTTAGGTTTTTTTTCTTTATTCAAACACAATGTTAATTCATAGCTTGAGTCAAAACTTTTACAAGTAATTCTATTCTAACATAACTTACATAGAACAGCATTTATCATCATAATCATATCATAATTACATCGTTACTTACCAACCGTACCTAGTCTGTACTTAAACGCACGTTTTCAAAATGGTCCCACCGATACCGGGGTTATGGTCAAGCCAACTCAAAAAGGTCAATAGTCGGTTACGTGACGCCGGTTGGTTACTGCACGTTATATAATTTCATAGAAAATTAAAACGTGCGGAATCTCTGTCAAGGTGACCGACTATCCAATCCCTTCAAAGGTACTACGGGCAGTTGGAGTGAGATAAGTATGTGTTTTGCTCTTGGATAGAGGTGCATACAGACCAAAAGAGCATTCGCTGTTCTATCCCCCACTCTACGAAATTCGATCGTTACATGAAATGTGATTCGTTAATTTCGTAAGGTGCGGTTAAAAACTAAAAGAGCATTCGCTGTTCTAGCGCCCGTTCTACGAAATCAACCAATTACGTTTTGTGTACCGATCGAATTTCGTAGAGTGGGAGGTTAGAACAGCGGATGCTCTTTTAGTTTAACCGCACCTGTAAAGTGGGGGATAGAACAGCGAATGCTCTTTTGGACTGCATGCACCTTTAGGGAATCTATAGAATTACATTAAGTTTTGCAAGTTAATGAACTGTCGATGAACGCTAGTTGAAGAAAGGTGTAACTGTATATTTTAAAAAATAAGAAAAATATTGTTACCTGGTCCGTAGTGTAGGGTGAAAACCCGACGCTGATTTTATTATAAAATTGTTATGTTGTATAGAATCGTTTGACTTTGACAGCCATAATTGTGTGCGTTTTAGTCAAAACGTTCCACTTTATCCACGACCTTTTGGTCGGGAGGACGTGGGACGGAATTAGTAGACTAAAGATACTAGCTTTATATGAATTAAAAATATAAGTGTTGTTATTGCAAGCGACAAAGTGGGTCATTAATAGTTATGTATTAAAGCCTACATTTCAACATGTGTAATTGTGTATCATACAACAATGCATTACGCGAGGAAAACCAGATTACCTATCTGTTCAGTGCCAACCAAGCCGTACGGAAAAATAACACTTTCTGTGCATAAAGATTGTAAACAATATTTTATTTAAATTACTTTTTCTACTAAACTTGAAAAGTAATTCAGATTATAATCAAATTTTAATGTTAGTGTCACCATTTTGATGTCACGGTGTAGGAATTCGAAATATTACCGCAAAACCTAAAAAAATAGTGTCGATGTCCTCGCCCCAATAGTAGTAGTAGTAGCGTTTAACTTTCAAATTCGAGTAAAACTAGGTCTAATAATAATAACAATTACCTTAAACTACTTCTAATACGAGTTATTATTCAAAAACACCAAGTGTTTATCGTTAAATAGGTACCCAATTTAGTAATTAAATAGGCGTCGCTTATATATTTTACAAAATATTTACAGTAGAAGTACCAAATGAAACGAAACCTAATTATATCGGTATTCCGTGCGCTAGTAGAAAACGAAAAAAATGTAAACAAACATAAAAACTTCCATTATTTCATAATCACGCACTTTTAGAACATAATCTTGGTCTTATCACCAACTTAAAACCTTAAACTTTGAGAACACGTAAATTTTTAGTTAAAATAGATATAGCATTCATTAGTATACGTTAAAACGTGTTTTACGATGTGTTGTGTCAAAGACAAGAAATGCTATTAAAAGTCAGCTATATTTAATATTTTCTTTGCGCCGCGATGATTACTCATGAAATAAAACTAGCAGACCTACCCGCAGACCACGAACCCTGTAAAGTGTTCGAAACGTCGGGATCAAGTTAAATTTAATATACGCGAGTTATCCGTTTTCATAGTTTTATTTCATCGGTCATATTTGTTTACATTTTTTTTTTTGACCCACAGAATAACTACTTAATGATCTTAAACACGCCCTAGTAGCAATGTACCCATACCAATATGTTTGTTGTCACTTACTAAGGAAGAGCGGTGTCCCTTGACACAAGTATGTATTTACTTATAAAAAGGGGAACCAACCAGGGTCGCGTTTTATAAAGTTACAATTTACAATATCGCTGTTTGCCTCTCTAACGCACGCACATATTGGCTAGAAAGAGAGGCAAACAGCGAAATTGTAAATTGTAACTTTATAAAACGCGACCCTGTAGGTACTAAGTATGAATATGTATGCTACTGAATATTTTTTTTTTGTTTTTATTTTTATTTAACTAGACTCGAAGAGCAGGTATAGTCGCCATCAGATATATCGAAACGGCCAAGGTGCTCACAAACATCTGACCATATGTGTAATCGCGATAAGGTGGGTTTACACCAAACGAGCGAATGCTCATTCTATCCCCCACTACGAAATCAACGAATTTCGACGAATTACCTACGTTTTATATGTAACGAACGAAATCAACGAATTTCGACGAATTACGTTTTGTGTAAAGGTGCATTCAGACCAAACGAACATTCGCTATTCTAACCCCCTACTCCACGAAATTCGATCGTTACACAAAATTTGTTCGTGAAAAAAGTAATTCGTTGCTTTTGTAGAGTGGGGGATAGAACAGCGAATGCTCGTTTGGTCTGAATGCACCTTAACGAACAAATTTCGAGTGGGGGATAGAATGAACATTCGCTCGTTTGGTGTATATCCACCTTTAGAGTGCGTGTTCAGATATTTATGAGCACCGTGTCCGCTCCAATATATCTAATAGCGACTGTACATTCATGGTGACAAGAGACCAGCGGATTATGTCATTAACTTTAGTTTAATTTTCCTTTATTTCATTCCTGTGAACCTAAATAGGTAGACACTGGAGTTTGAAAAACATTCAAATGATTCAATCGGTTGCGGAATGTCATTGTTAGACATATTGTTATTGCTAGAACAAAAAAAAACAGTATGCAATTCTGCAAAAAATGCAAAATTGATGTTCTAGATATTACTACCTACAGTAAAACTCTTACTAGCCACAATCTGCGTCGCTACTAAGTGAATAAATCAACTAGATGAGAAGTACTCAAAAAGTTTATGTACACAAAGCTAAATGCGTGAGTTACCGTTTTCCTACTTTGATACCACCTTTTTAAATCATAACTATCCTAAGAATACAAAATTCAATTTATACATTATACATTTATACCTACACGTTTTATTTTGCTTGCAGTTACTTTTCTCTACGAGTACATGAAATGGGCCGGGTTATTAGTGTTTCAGAGATTCACGACTACCTATGTATACATACATCATCAGCCTATCTCAGTCCACGGCTGGACGTAGACCTCTTCTACTAACTATGCGTATAGGCGTATTAGGAAGTAAATGCCCGTAATCGTCACGCTTGGCAAGCGAATTGGCGATCGCAGTAATGTATCCACTATGATGACACTGCTGCCCATCATCAAAATCAAAATCAATCTTCTATCAAAGAATGGTCAGTGACCAATCTCTTAGTCAGATCTTACGACATCCGCGGAAAGAGTTGAAGTGGTGACAAACGTATTCTTACTGCTGTCACCACACGGCTAGTGCAAAATGAATACTAGGTACTACTTGCTACAGCAAATGAAAAAAATATTTGAGCAAGGCAGCAGGGAAGCAGCCAAGATCAGGAAACAAATACGTAACAATAACAAATCACGAACAATAATAAAATACCTCGACATGTTTCTATACAACTGACTCTAGTATTTTTTTTACTCTGCAGTCATTTCACATTACATCATCAGCCTATCTTAATCCACTGCTGGACATAAGCCTCTCACATGAGTCCTATTACCTAGCATGCGTATTAGGACATTATTGGTCAGTGACATTTGTAATTGCAATCCCTGAGTCGACTTCTACGACACCCACGTGACGTGTAGGGTAATGACAAATGTATTCTTACATTTCTTGCAATCGTCACCATGCGGCGTATATTTAATTACTATTTATTTATAATAATAATGATTTTCCTACGTCTTTTCTTTGCCCAGAGGTTAGGCTTGGCCCTGCAAAGATCCATGCATGTGGCCAGCATTTTAGGGAGTTTTCCAGAGGCGGGGGATCTGGGGGAGATATTTTATATTTAGTGTGTGTTCTGTATTGTGTTATTGTTTTAAGTTTGTATTTATGTTAAGGTTAGTTATATTATAAGTTATTAATATTTATTTACCTACTGTTGGTACTTATTCAATTCCCCGTTAATATTTAGCGGAGCAGTCATCATATTTTATACAAGTAATAACTATAAGGAACACAGACATCTTATGTTCTAAAAGTAATGTTCTATTCATAGCACACAATATATGAATATCACATAGCGTCTATTTTGGTCCTCAAAATGTTCTCACAAAGAATGACAATAGGTCCTTAAGCGCTTTATATTCAAGATGGCTTCTCGTACCTAATTCAGAACTTAATCGTGAATAAAATTAGGAACATTTATATTCTGAAACTTTGTCTGCCACTTTTCATACTAAGTTACTAACTACTTATATGAAAATAAATAGGGTTGATAAATGGTAGGGTAAACAATTTACACTAATTTTAAATTGGGCTTTAAATATGAACATGTACACACTTTATTATGGTTGAATTAATTCGTAAACAATGGGTGCAAATCTAAAATCTGGGTAAAAAAAATAAAGCGTGCATAATTCGCCAACAACATACTTACTAGAACACAAATGGTTCCTAACACAACTAAAGGTGCGTTCAAACCAAAAGAGCATTCGCTATTCTAACCCCCCACTCTACGAAATTCGATCGGTACACAAAACGTGATTGGTTGATTTCGTAGAACGGGCGCTAGAACAGCGAATGCTCTTTTGGTTTGCCTTAACATGCGGCGCAGGCGCTATACGTTTGGTTTGTCCTTACTCGCATGCTAAGAGCTAACGAACGACGGTGATACTCATAATTTATAGCTATCCCTTTTGAGTAAAATGCCTCCGCGCCACTGTTGTTGCCCGAGCCACTGTCTAACAAGTCACCCTACTCAATAATAAGTATCCATCAGTTCCATAAACAAATGGGAAGTATATGCATGTAACACACGCAGCAGAGCATGCTCTCTCATTAGGTCTTCCTATAAGTAATCAAAGTGACGCAAGCCGCATCCAATGACAGTCCGTCTGTGACGTAACCGATTGTACTGTCGTGTACACAAGTGATCGACTATTGCCGTAAAGAGCGTAAGGTAGGTAAACAAAACATACAAATAATGCAAAATAAAAACAGAAAAAAATAACAAAAAAAATACACTGCATTGAATGGTACAACATAAATACATAAAGAGTGACAAAATATATGCATGTACACATAACGTGTTATGTATCTATATAAATAATAGTTAAAATGTAATACTTGAATGAAAAAGTACACGGAAAGAACTCAGTCCCTTTCGAATAATATTAATATTAAAATGTAGCACCTACACGCTATTTACCGCTACCACACTACACAACTATTTACCACATTCACAGAATACGGTTGTACAGCCAACCAAAAATCAAAAAGAGCTTTATTTTCAGTAAATTGGTCGAATAATAATTTTCAAATTAATGTATTTCACATAATTACAAAATTAATAAGAATATCTATTTAAAATTTACTGCAATGGGCGGTAGAGGGCTAAAGTAGGTACATATATTGCAATGTTGTTTATATTATTTTTCCTAGAATCATTCACATATCATTTGAGCCTTGTTGTATTTGTGACATCCAAAAATGAATGTGGACTCAGTGCTTGATAATGGAAACCTAGGCTCTCCGAAACATGTCGCGCGTAGCGAGAGCGACTAAATACACGTGAGTTTTACCGTTTAATTATATTGACCAAAGTTAGTAGGGTGTTATTATAAGAATAGGTACGCACCATCTTAATTAAGATGTCCTTGCATAAAACAGGGTGTTTCACTACTCAGCTCAGACCACAGACGACATAACCTAGGTTATGTTGTCTGTGGCTCAGACGCACAAAATTGCCTAACTAAATTACTTCCCCATTCAAAGTTTTAAATATCACACCCAAAATGTCAATTATGTTGTGTGTACCAGTCAATTATCGTCGATTGTAATATGAATTAATGTAACCACCAAAATGACGAAATTGAGTTAAGTATACCGTTCGACTGCAAATTTCCTGCTCTATCGAACGGTGTATATAAAATATGGTTTACTAATGTTTGGCAAATAATTTTTCCCAAAGTATCACATCGCAAACTATTTTTCCCA
Source organism: Thaumatotibia leucotreta (assembly GCA_025490895.1). Classification (NCBI taxonomy): domain Eukaryota; kingdom Metazoa; phylum Arthropoda; class Insecta; order Lepidoptera; family Tortricidae; genus Thaumatotibia; species Thaumatotibia leucotreta. The sequence goes on along the minus strand of JALPQI010031535.1, from coordinate 20,960 downwards.
AATTTTCATTTGGCAAAAATTCAATTGTCAAAACTACCTATCGCAATTTTACAGTTAGCAAGCCTTTTCGTTGGCAAGCGATTGTTTAGCAAAGAATTACTTGGTCGTTTTTATTTTCCCAAAATATTTTTTGGCAAATGCATCGTTTGGCGTAACATACTAATCCCAAAATATTGTATGGCATACGATTTATACCGCATATACAATATTACATCGCAACCAATTTTTCGGGTACAGTTTGAGGCGAATTTTATGTTTTTTTTTAATAAAAGCTCACACGGGGTTTTATATTATGTTGATAAACAATTAAAAGTCGGGTTCTAAACAGTAATTTAGATGAAACTGATGAGGGAACGCAATGCCGAGGGAATAACAAAACAGTCGGTTCTGGCACTCGCCGGCCGCTGCCGCGGCACGCTCGCTTCGCTCGCTCGGCTCGTGCGCTGTATGGTCGCAGTTTCACCTAACACTCCTCCTCGCTTCGCTCGTCGTCGTACCTAACGGTGGCTCTGGGATAGTTTTTTTATGAAAATTAAAATAAAAATATAGTTTTTTTATCCGTGGCTATCTGTGCCTTCTTAGTACCTACCAATAAAAAATATGAATAGTGATCATTATGGTGGATTTTATTTTCTCACTTCATTCATTATGATACCAATTATTCATGAAATACGTTTTTTGTTCCAGGCAAGTTCAAGCCAAGGGTTGTGCAAAAAAGTACGAAATTCCTGTATAGACCTACGAACTTAAAAATAATATTATCATTTGCCAGGCTTTTGCTATAAGAAGAACTTGCGAAGTATCAAATTTGGGAATTTTTTTTTTTGGATTTTAACTTATGACAAAATAAAACATTTGCTTAATAAGCATTTGCTTAATAAAATCTTGACGAAATGAAACTTTGCAAAATAAAAATTTGCCAAATGAATAAAATGAGAAATGTAACTTTGCTAAAGATTTGTTTGGGAAATGAGACTATTGCGATAAGTTATTTGGGAAGTCATATTTGGGAAACATAATTTGCCAAATGGCAGTACACCATAAAATATTGATATCTAGAAAAAAAATGTCGAATACGTTAACAAAAACTTTGCAATTTTATTAGGTTTCTACGTTTTTTATTAACGTATGTAAAGGTTTCCAAAAATCATAGACAATATTTTAACGTAAGTACGAATTTGTAAGTACAAAACATGTCTTTCCTAATGTACTCACCATATGTTTATAAAGGTCACTGCTGTAAGCGCCGTCTGCATTGTATGGCTCATAAGCAATTCGGTTTCAATTTGTGAGTTACACTAAATTCCGAAATCCACTTTTGATGATTTTCATTGATTTGTTAACTTATCTCCACATTTTTTTGAAAATATTTAACGTAAGCACCAGCCATTTCCTGAACTATAAGTGTGGTCGCAGTTAGTAACTGTTTATCAAATAGACCTCTCAAAAATAAAACAAACAAGTTAAACATCATTTCAATAGGATAATTAACTAAAAAAATACAACATACTTTATAAATGTCCATTTCGTTTTTTGGCCCTCCTGAAAAGTCGTCATTTGGTGGTTACATTAATTCATATTACAACTGACGTTATTTTGCGGTTTTGGGGTTGGTCCCACAGTGAAAGTATGTATGTGCTTAGTGTGTATACTTAAGGGGCGTCTGAAGTTTTGTCTGAATGGTGAACTACTATACTGTAGGTATGTAATAAATATGCGTATACTGCAACAATGGGGAAAATTTAAATTAGTTTCTTTAAACGCCCACAAATTTAAATTATCAATTAAAAAAACAAGTATTTATCGCGGAACAATACAATATTTTTTTTATGAAAACCTTGTTATAAATTTTAATGGCAATCACTCAATGTCACATGTCATTGAAACAAAAGGCCTTTAGGAAATGTACGAATATTTTCCAAAATAGAGATCGTTGGCTTCAATTGGCATTCATATTATTAGTTATTAGTCATAGTTACGTTATGATAGTAAAAAAAAATGATATGACACCTGTCTTGTGGCTTCATTTCTTATACAGTGTGTGTATATATTATGTATTTCAAGAAAAAAAATGCCATTTAAGACGCCACGTTCTCTTCTGTTGGCTTAGCACATGATTGGTGGCACAATATATCGCCGCGACCACAGAATATATCCGCGACATTGACTAGACTAGGTATCCGCCTCTTGTAATGGTAAGGTTAGTGAAAGACGACAAGTCTATTTCGCGGCCAATCATGCGCAAAGCCTTCTAGCGTAAGCTGCTGTATTTGTTTCTGTTATTTTTTTTAAGGTTTAAATTAAAAATTATCTTCCAATATAACACCTATCAATCATACGCCTACTTGTAGATTGTGGTTTTAACAGAAAAAGCGGTAACTGCAGTAGGTACAACCTTTTTAACTTTTGTGCAATTTATTGTTATTTACATTTTTTAAATTTTAACTCAAAAAATCTTACAAGATGTAGTTACTTGTAATAACAAATTTGTCAAATGTCATAATGACAGAAAAACACAAACAAATGATAAGTTGAGATGAGAGCTCTGGTTTATGGAGGGTTTAAAATATAAAGTAAATTTCATTGTTAATCAACTGGCACTAGGTACGGCCCCACAAACATCGAAATCCGCAGACGAGGATTTATCTCAGTCACTCTAAGCACGTCTTCGTTGGAGTGACTGAGACAAGTCAAGAAAAAAATCATAAAGTTCGCCGTACTAGGCCTGCGGCTAACACTTTAATACGTGACTGTAGGTACTCTGATCGGTAACTCAATAGCAGATTATGCCGAAGGGTCATCTTTCGACATGCCATTCAATTGTTGCGAATGAATGCAAATACGCGGAATAATATCATTATAATTTATGCGACCATGTTTTGTGCTTCGGCTAGGTACCTATATCTAGAGCCTGCCAACTTCAGACGTAGAACATTGTATTGGGTCATAATATTTACGTACCTATGAAATTGGTGTAGGTATTGTTCATTAGTTGATCCCTAATGTAATTAGTTCAAAAGTAACTCCGACATTATTATTTGTTTTCAACAGCGTATTACGTTACAAAAGATTGTTCATACAAATTGTACTTAAATCTTTATACCGGTTAAGGTGCATTCAGAACAAACGAGCATTTGCTATTCTAACCTCTACTCTACGAAATTCGATCGTTACACAAAACGTGATTGGTTGATTTCGTAGAGTTGGGGATAGAATAGCGAATGCTCTTTTGGTCTGAATGCACCTCAAGTCACTGTTCAAAATATAAACAATAAAATAAAAATCACATAGTATTTGCATACTTATCATCAGTATTCCTTGTTTTTTGCCATTTAATAAATTCCATAGTAAATTACTTGTGTACCTAGAGAAAGCCTGTCGATAGGGGTTACCCTATCGACAGGCTTTCTCAAACGAAGGTATTTTAGTTAATGATAGTATTAGTAGTAGTAGCCCGTCCCGAACACAGACAAAAAAACCTTTTGTAAAATGAAAACGAAAAGCATTTCTTCAGCATCCTCCTATTAGATTGCAACAAGGTTGTCCACTTGCGAAGTCGATGGCATACTTGTTTGGCCCGATGCTCCGCCCATCCACGTAATAGTCGCATACTTATCATTATCATTATTGGCATGGATTTGAAATTAAATAACCTATTGAATGTTTCTTTTCATTATTGCTTTTTTATGTCGCCTTTTTTGCCCCTTTTGAGAGAAAACCCGAATATTAGTATATTTTTCGAATGTTCTTTTGGTCACCACCATAAAAATATATGAAACTATAGTAACATAATAGGGCAAATTGTCGTAATTCCAAGTAGGAATAATACAAAATTGTATAAAAATACAATGATTCTCCTAAATTATACCGAACTTGATTAAACGTAATTATTTATTATTAGTGTTTTATTTCTTGGGTTATCAAAGTAAGGGATTCTAAAGGGAGGGAATAATTAAAGTAAAAACTAACAAAATAAGAACAATATTGAACAGTCAATTGTAAAATAAGATGTACATAAAAATGCTCTACAATAATTCGTCTCAGAACCTCGTAGCATATTTATAAGACGATTCTTCCGATACATATTTTTGCACACACAAAAAAAAATTAAATGATTTAAACGATGAGGTTCAATTTCTCCAGCATCCTCCAAGTGGGTCGCAAGGTTGTTACCCACTTGCGAGGTCGATGGCATAATTGCTGGCCCAATGTTCCGGCCATCCGCGTAATAGTTGCGTCAGTGTGGTGTTGCCTTTACCGACACACGGCGAGACATTTTATGTGGTCAGTCTTTTAGTTGATGTGCTGGCTAAAAGTTTCCTGTATTGTGAAATTTTATACTTATTTAGTACAATATGTTACAAATCGCTTCAGTAAACAATTTTTTAAGACGTAACTAAAAAGCGAAATTTAATAATGTCATTATAAAGCATAGGAAGCAGCATATATAGGAAGAAAGGATCCCACGAAATAGTTTAATGGAAGTCCTCATAAAACACTTTGTCAAACACATAAAACACTTTGACAAATCAAAAAAAAAATTACGCAAAGAGTTGGCTTCCCATTTCTCATAGAATAGAAATTGTAGCCTTTTTTTTACTGATAACGGTTGTTGGACATAGTATATTTTGTTAGATATGTGTATTTATTTCCAAACTGCGAAAGGTATACGGCAAATTATGATCATTATTAGAAGGTCTCGCTAAAAAATATCTCCTTTAATTATAGTGAGGAGAGACCCACTCCAACTCCTCCTGCGGGTGTCGTAAGAGTCGACTTAAGGGATTGAAGTGTCACTGACCATAATTTGATAAAAGATTGATGATGGGCAGCAGCGTCATCATAGGGGACACATTACTGCGATCGCCAATCCGCTTGCCCAGCGTGGCGATTATGAGTATTTGCCGCCTAATGCGTTTATACGCATAGTTAATAAGAGAGGCCTACGTCCAGCAGTGGACTATCATAGGCTGATGATGATGATGATGAGGAGGAGGGACTGTACTAAACGGAACCGCTGCCATAATGTAACAGTGTAAACGTCTATTGACCTAGCACGGCAAATATGACCATTCATTGTGTCCATATAGTACACCAAACGAAGGAAACTCAGAGGAAAAAACTCGTGTATAAGCGAATTTTGGCATAGTTGTAGGGAATGGTGTTTTAAACCACATACTAAAAGTACTGGTGGTTAGGGGTGGAGCTAACGGGGGGAGAGGGGTGTAAAGGTCCTTATTTTTAATAATAATAATGTGTTTATGTGTTTTGTATTGTTTTTGTATGTTTTATTGTATTTTACTTTTATAGACATTTTGTAAAAAACCTAGCCTAAGAGAATATTAAAATAAAGGGAATAATAATAAATATGCTTTATTGCACCACAAAGAAAGAAAACAAAATACAGAACTAAATTAAATACAAAGGTAGCAACAGGCGGTCTTATCGCTATAAGCGATCTCTTCCAGACAACCTTGGGGTAGCAGGAGATAAAAGAAACAGAAATCATTAACAATGGGCAGTGCATGAGCAAGATAGTAAACTAAAAATTAAATAAATACACATACATTTAGGAAAAAACATAAATAAATATAGATATATCGAGGGTTGCCTGGTGAAACCCGATAAGTGACAAAAAGTGAGATTTTAAAGTAAAAACAGTTTTAGAATGATTCAGTATCGGTCAATCTAATGGTAATATCAGATAAGCTGATTTTACATGTATCACGGAAATATGCCGAGTAAATAACCCAATAAGTCAAAAAAGTAAAGTATTTCAACTATTAATTCAAAACTAAATACTACAACTACATTTAAGACTTATTTTTTATTTATTACTTAATGGAAGAACCACATAATGTATATTTATTGGTATTTATTGCCGAGATATTTACACCTAATCAAACTAAACACACAATGTAGAACCAGTTACTGTTACTTACCCGGTCTCACCTCATTACGATTGCAAACTTTTAAGGATATTATTACGAATTAGAATACGTTAAAAGCATTTGTTGGATTCTACTTTTACGATATCATTTATTGCACATACAAATTTATTCAAAGAGAACCCAACAAATAAACTTATAGTACTTATTTGAAACAATTCTCTAATAAAATATTATATTAAGTCCAGTAATCGGATTCTCGCAAGAGGCCTTTAACAAATTTCTTTCAAATATGTCCGGGGAAGAATCCTATAAGTTTTTCGACGGCCCCATGATCATGCGCAGCCTTGACAAGTAGCGTCACGAACGCAAGCGCACCGCTGCGACGTTGCATATTTAATTGAAAATAGCTGTTAAAAAGGGGTGTATTGTATTAAAGAAGGTTGTGAATGATTGTGTTCAAAGTTGTGCGATGGGTGACCGAGGCAGAAAATTAGTGCAACTACCTAGCTTGCAGTAATAAGCTGGAAACAGGTAATCTACTTTTCTAACCTAGAATAAACGTATAATTGTCATATTTTACACACCGTGTTTATAGTAATGAGTTCAAGTAACAATTAATGTAAGCTATTGTAACTAACCGTTACCATGAAAAGCATTGTTGTTGTTTTATTGAACTTATCGGTTTTTAGCACTGACTATGAAAAGCATTGTTGTTGTTTTATTTGATCTTATCGGGTTTTAGCACTGACTATAAAAATAATTGTTGTTGTTTTATGCGAACTTATCAGGTTTTAAACTGACGATTAATGAGACTTCGCGACTTTGAGTGATTCTTACGATAAAAATAATAAAAAGGTAGTTGTGATTAGTACTTTTGATTAAATAATATTGATTATTTTTTACGTTTCAGCGGGGCAAAGTGCCTCCATGAACAGCTTCTCCATGACTAGACCCAGTGCTTCAAAGGAAATTGAAAAAAATGTAAGCTGTTACATGCAAAACAATGAAGATGGTAAGCTTCCATGGCCTTGAAGATCCGCACACTGTCCCACGTTACTACCTATTGTGCTTGTGATACTCACACTCCAATTAAAAAAAACAGTTTCAGAAAATGACTCAAATGCGCTATATTGTCAACGACAACAATAGCATGCCAGACTCAAGCAAGTCCCTTGTGGACTACTAAAAAAAACCGTTGTTAGGATCAATCGGTAACCCAGTTCATCATGCTTAAATTCTTTCCAGATAATGAAACTGACCCACCTGGCAGTAACCATTCGGATGAAGATCCCACACATGTGCCACATCCCAAGGACCCTCGCAATTCCGATGAATCGCAAATTGATATCACCGCCCAAATGCACAATCATAATAGTAAGAAGACTCAAGCAAGTCTTTTACAGACCACTAAAAACAACGTTACTAGGACAAAGCCAACAGGCAATTTATTCCTCCTTCGGTTTCCTGAAATGATTAAACTGAAGATCCCACCCACGACTATTTCACCAAAACAAATAGATTTCGACCCAGACTTCACCAATGAAAGTCCAAATATTTCATCCAAACAGGAAGACCCCCTTATGGTTCTGATTGATGAATCTTTAGATCGAGCCTGGACCGCTGCAGAAGATGACCATTCAGCGGGAGCTCTCTGCGCTCCCGACACAGACTCAGAGAACGACGCACCTCAGCGAAATGACTCCGGCCACGACACCATCATTCCTGAAAGTCCCAGTCCAAGGAAACACCAGGAACGCTCCCTGCCGACACCCGACAATGCCAGTCCCTCTGGTCAAGGCGAATGCACAGAAAGAGCCTCCTCCCACGTTCCAGACTCCGAAGACGATACATTAAAAGTATCAGAACCAACCGACTCCAGCCACAATGACGGCATGATCCGCGAATGCTCCGGCGCCTGCCCACAAGCAGAAGACACTGCTAACCCAATTCTAGACAATGTTTCAGACAAAGTTTGGGATTCCGTCAAACCCCTGAAGCGACGCAAGCAAGCCAAGCCATCTGAACAGAAAGTAGATATCGCTAAAAAGCGAAAAATGGAAGGGCTACCTTATATAACCCAAGGCGTTAAACGTCCTGCTAAAGTTCCAAAACCTCCTTGGAACCTCCTCGATCCTTGAAGCCTCCTTTGGAACTTTAGCAGCTTTCGCCTTTTAGCGATATCCACCCTCCACTCAGACAGCTCAGCCTGCCTACGTCGCTTCAGGGGCCCGACACAATCCCAAACCCTATCCAAAACACTGTCCAAAATCAAGTCAACAGCGCCTTCCACCTGCGAACAAGCACCGGAACGCTCACGGATCATGCCTTCACTGAGGCCAGAGTCAGTCGGCTCCAATACCCTCAATGTATCGTCCTCGGAATCCGAAACGCAAAAAAAAAGCTCCCTCCATACATTCACCTAGACCAGAAAGACCAACACCGTCAAGCATCGGCAAGGAACGCTCCCGATGCTTCCCTGGACCGGGACCCTCAGGAACAACAATGTCACAGCCAGAATCATCTCGCCGAGGTACATCGCTCTCCGAATCTGTATCAGGAACACAAGGAGCTCCCGCTGAATAGTCATCCTCCACAGCAATCCAAACTCGATCTAATACTTCATCAATCAGCTCCATAAAAAAATCTTCCTGTTTGGATGAAACATTTGGACCCTCAGTAGCAAAATCCGAGTCAAAATCCATTTGTTTTGGCAAAACAGTCGCAAGTAGGATCCTCAGTTCAATCATCTGAAAAAAAAAACGAAAGCAGAATGAATTACCTGTATAAGCAACTTCATCCCAATAACACCACTTTCAAGCAATCTGTAAAAGACCCACTTGAGTCCCCTTACCACCACTACTGCGCAATTGCAGGCTTAGCACATGATTCGTGCGACAGTATGTCGCCGCGAGATAGATCTCCCGTCTTTCACTAGCTATGTTAACAAAAGAGGGACGCGTAGACTATCTCGCGGCGAGATACTGTCGCGCCAATCATGTGCTAAGCATACTGGGCGGCGATATCAATCCGCGACTCATCAAAACTGCGAAAGTCCCCAGGATGCGGCACACATACAGGATCCTCACCCGAACAGTCACGGCCAAATAAGTCAGCTTCATCATCCGGAAAAAATGCAAGCACAATAAATCAAGTTACAGATCGATTCCAACAATAGTTTTTTTTTTTCAACAATCCACAAAAGACTCACTTGAGTCCGACATGCCATTACTGTCGTTGAGAATATAGCGCATTTGGGTGGCAATATTAATTTGCGATTCATCAAGATCGGAGGAGTCCTTTTCTGAAACTGATTCTCCCAACCAAAGCATGAGTACCCCAAACACAATAGGCAACGCAAAACAATGTGCGGATCCTCAAAACCATGGAAACCCACCATCCTCATTGCCTTTCAGCTTATATTTTTTTATCCGCCGTTGAAACACCAGGTCCAGTCACAGACAAACCGTTCATAGAAGCACTTTGCCCCGCTGAAACATACTGAATTATACCTGAAGAGTATCATGGATGGATAAGAAGCCTAAAAACGTTTGTTGGCATAGCACATTCCTTTTTCAGATGTAGAATAATACCGTTATTACTTTTAGATTCGTCTATTTTTTAAGTTTTTATTTGGTAATAATACCCTCTTAGTAACAAATATGGTTTTCTTATTTATGCGTAAACCCAATAAGTCGATACCCCTTGGTAAAAAATGTTATCTTACAGGAAAACTAGATGAGTTGCATAACTAAAACATAGATAAACTTAAAGTGAATGAAATTGCTTTTCACAAACCACTCATAAAACTACGAATCTATTTATCAAAATAAGTGTCCGATGACAATAAACCTTTAACATCATTTTTCTCGAAACTAGGTGTCACGTACTTATAGGGTTTCACCAGGCAACCCTCGATATATTAATGTTTCGTAAATAACTCTTAAACCGTGGCTTATAGCAAAAAACGTTCTAGTACATAAGTAATCTACATAAAATTCTCTACAAAAAAGATCTAAGTATGTTTCCTCTGGGATCAATGTGTCATGAGATAAGAAAGCAAGAAGACGGACACTAAAGAAATAAACAAAGTTGTTTAAGTAGGTATGGCACATACAGAATGCTCGCGACAATTCCAAAAGATTTTAATGCTCAATTCCTGACCATATTTAGAGTCTTTAATGTTATACAAAATTTCATGGATTCGGCTTGGTTTCAGAGATAATCAACCTTTTTTTCGAAATAAGTTTTTCGACGTAACTCGTCATAAAACTTCTTTTTGATTACAATGCTACCACAATGTGTTTTAATATTACCACACTTTTTGCCTGGCAATTAAAAAATGGAAATAAACTTGACGCAATAACCTGTCCCTAAAAAAAATATTAAAATAAATAATTTTAACAAATTGTTGTTATGATAAAAAGTACTGGAAATGTTAAAAGTATGCAAAAAGTCTAAAAAAAAGAGAAAAAAATTTTTTTTTTGGTGGTATTTGACATTAGGTCTCATAATAATTTTTGTTTCTTTTGATGTCTAGAATGCATAGTTAAAATCTTTTGACGATGATTATGAGAATATTTTAGGTTTAGAAGATAATTAGGAATTTTATTTTTACAAATAAGTATACAGGGCGCGCCCGGGCGCGAGCATTCCAAAAGATTTTAAGTATGCATTCTAGATATCAAAATAAACAAAAATTATTATGAGACCTAATGTCAAATACCACCAAAAAAAAATTTTTTTTTCTCTTTTTTTTTAGACTTTTTGCATACTTTTTAACATTTCCAGTACTTTTTACACAACAACAATTTGTTAAAATTATTTATTTTAATATTTTTTTAAGGGACAGGTTATTTTGTCAATTTTATTCCCATTTTTTGATTGCCAGGCAAAAGGTGTGGTAATATTAAAACACGTTGTGGAAGAATTGTAATTAAAAAGAAGTTTTATGACGAGTTACGTTGAAAAACTTATTTCGAAAAAAAAGGTTGATTATCTCTGAAACCAAGCCGAATCCAGGAAATTTTGTATGACATTAAAGACTCTAAATATGGTCAGGAATCGAGCATTAAAATCTTTTGGAATGCTCGCGAGCATTCTGTATGTGCCATACCTACTTAAACAAATGTGTTTATTTCTTTAGTCTCCATCTTCTTGCTTTCTTATCTCATGACACATTGATCCCAGAGGAAACATGCTTATATCTTTTTTGTAGAGAATTTTATGTAGATCACTTATGTACTAGAACGTATTTTGCTACAAGCCACGGTTTACGAGTTATTTACGAAAAATTCAAAATAAGGACATTTACACCCCCCTCCCCCCGTTAGCTCCACCCCTATCCACCAGTACTTTTAGTACGTGGTTTAAAACACCATTCCCTACAACTATGCCAAAATTCGCTTATACACGAGTTATTTCTCCCGATAGGCAACTTTTGGTCTTCCTTAGGTGGGCTAATAAGTCTATTGAGACATTTAAGACGTAGTGAACGGAAGTAGTTGCTCAACGTTTTGTACTATAACTTTTGCAGTGTTTCGTTGGGCTCAGTGGGTCCCTTGTCTGAGGGAACCCTTTTTCATTACAAGCTTGGATTTAGTTTCACATATCCCGATGTCTGTTTATAATTAGTTGGTAGTGATCCTGCCTACGAAGCTGGAGGTTCCGGGTTCGAATCTCGGCGAAGGTATTATTTGTGTATTTATTTATCACAAATATTTGTTCCTTGGTCATCGCTGTCTATGTATTTAAGTATCTATACGTATCTATATCTATCTATTATATTAAGTATATCGTTGCCTAGTACCCACATCACAAGCCTTAATTGAGCTTACCGCGGGATTAGGTTGATGTGTGTAAGATGTCCCAAAATATTTGTTTTATTATTATTATTATTTATAATGAAATCTTGCTAGTTAAATTTGATTAAAAAATACCGATTATGCTGAACTTTTCTGTACAGTAAGTCGGATGATAGAGTTACAGAGAGTTATGTCGAAATGACGCTGATAATGGAGTTGAAAGATGGCTTCAGAAATTTGGGAAACGATTTAACTTTATCAAGTTTGGGTTCGTTAGACACTTATGAGTACCTTATCGTACTATTATAGCACCAGGCTAAACACGGCGATTTCGGTATCGGCTTGTATCAAAAAGTGAATACTTATGTGCAAACGTAAGTGTGTGTAAGCAGTTTATTATATATTTTTTTCCAATAATTTATAATTGTTCTGAAGGAACTAGAACATTTTTCATTTCTTTAACATTTCTGCTGTGTCATTTAACAAATTGATAAATGATAAACTTTTAACGAAAAGCTGATGCAATAGACTCATAGGAAATTGAGATAGGTATTTGTGTATGACATAACCTACTCTATGAATGGTTGCCATTTGCAGTCGGCTGCTGAGGTCAAGATGATTTGATGAAAAATGAAACACAATAGATCAATGGGAATTTTTCAAACATCGACCGTTCAAAAATTTTAACGAATCATACCTATTTATTTGTTACAGAATATTTTTATGTTACACTTCTACTTATATCTTTAATCACGAATCATACCTATTTATTTGTTACAGAATATTTTTATGTTACACTTCTGTTTATATCTTTAATCATTTTATTTCATAAAAAACCTAGTAAGACAATAAATACATGTAAATTACTAAACATAACTAACAACTTAGTTGAGGTCACCGAGATCCGAACCTTGTGGGAGGGTTACCATAATGGTGGCAATTTATAACAAAGTTGTTTATATCTTGTAGTAATACAAAAAAAGTGTAATAGGTATTTAGATAGTTTCATGGCACGGGGTGCGTATCATAATGAATACGCACTTTTAGTATAATTACAGTTTACAAACGTTTATAACGTATACTAACGTTAGGTATAATGTATTAAACATCTATTTCCAAATAGTATAATACAAAAATAATATAACGCTAATAATATATACCGTTGTTTAGTCTAACGTACATATTAACGAATTCCGTTTCATATATCAATATAAAGGTATAAAAGTTAAAACATATACTAACATCTGATATAACGATATAAATATAACTGCCAGAAAAGTAAGTTAGGTTAAGTTCTACAAAAACGTAAACGTTATATTACTTACCCTTTTCAATCCGTTCTAGTCTCGAAACCTAACCAATCCAAGTAATAAATCAGGGTAAAATCGACTTGGATTGGTTAGGTTTCGAGCGTAGTTTCCCGGATAAATAAAAGACCTACTTACTTTTAATTAATTGTTTACGCATCCTCATCCTTGCGAAACCAAAAAAGGGGGGACGGGGGCGCAGCCCCCCACAAGGGGGGCTCGGGGGGCGGAGCCCCCCGCATTAAAAAATAACCAATTTGTACCTCTCCTACTCTAACCTGGATAGGTTCGTTAGGTACCTTTTATCCCTTAGAGCAGCGGGGCTTCGTCGACCGGTTCCCAGGTCTAAATCGCTTCCTATACGGATACGGCTTAATATACGGATAAATAGTAAATCAATTCAATTTAAATTATGATAATTCTATAGTTTAATTATTAAAATATCGTAGGCGCTTATATTTTGTGTAAGATAGTTGTTTTGTATATTAGATTATTTCAATGTTATACCAATTAATCGTTATCGTAAACGATATTATATGTTACGTTCATTATACATTTTACAATTATTCATTTAATAATTATACCTTTTATACGTTATATTTATTACACGTTAGGCATTATACATTTATACAAACTGAATTTATACGTTATGATTTATATAGCATAAGTTCGTATACGTTATATTACTTACCCCATGGCACGAGAGGCCGCTCAAAAGATCCAAACTTGTTCAACACTTTTACCTTTATAACACGACAATTTTGTCTTGATATATTTTAAATTGATATATTTTTAGGGCTAAGTCCCTAAAACTCCCAAAAAAATGCAAACCATAAGGCGTTGATGTCTTTTGTAGGAAGAACGAATTATGTAGAAACATTTATTTTGTTTGAATCACATTATGGTTGTCTGATCCAGTTATTACAGTATAATAGCAAGTGGCACAGAGACAAGGGGGTGTCACTCCGCGATTCCGCCGCGCGGCTACAAGTACATGCAGAGCGCCCCGTCTCCGTGGTCTATTAGTACGGTCAAATCGTACATAATTTTACCCTAAACTCGCAAATCAAGTAGTATCGCTGCATTTTTGGTATGTTATTTAGCCACCACAGGGCAGTATAAAACCATATTTTGCAAGCAAAAAAAAGTTGTGCTAGCTGGGTAGTACGTGAAAAACTGCGAAATTTATGGCCATTTTTTAGTTTCTGATTTTTATTTAAAAAACCTTACGTTTTTTGATGTCATATGTTATTAAACGTTTAAAGACTAATAAATTTCCAACAAGTTGAGCTAACATGCATTACCGTAGGTCTTATAGTTTCAGAGATTCGAGACTTTAAAAAGTACTCCTTTTGTAAACTAGATAAAATTTTGTGTTTTGCTAACGTTTTCGGCTTAATATCGCCTCACCTAATTATGCTACGAAAAACATGCCATAATGACCTTATAGCGCACTTAATATTCTTTAATTTAAGGGTAAAATTAGGTCAGTGAACTTTGCAGTTGAAAGTATAAACGCGAAATTCATAAGGCAGGAGGCCCGCTATCTAAGTTTTTCATACAATTCGCAAGTCGAGTTGCAAAGCTGCAATTTTGTTATATTATAAAGGCCTTATAGATATATACGAAAATGCATATTAAAAGAAAAACAAAATAATAGTTTGGGCATAGGACGTAAAAAACGGAAAAAAAATCGGACTTTTTTTAGTTTTTGACATTTAACTAAAAATCTATTATCTTTTTGATACTAATTGCTATAAAACTAAGAAAGAACATTAAATTTGAAAGGATTTGAGCTACGTTGCATCACCGTAAGCTATATATATTTTGAGATACGACATTTCATAAAGTGCCTTTTTATCAAAAATTAAACAAATTTTAGGTTACGTTAAAGCTATTCACTAAATATTGGCAAAACGTTCGCGCTAAGAAAAAAAAAGTAATTGTAGATAACAACTACATTAAATTTGGAACAAATTGAGCCGATAACAATTACTGTGAGTCTTATAGTTGGGGGTATACGAGGCTTCAAAACATGCATTTATTTTCTTAACTTAATGAAGGGTACATTTTGAAATGTCGTATCTCTAAATCTATGTAATTTAGGGTAATGCAAGGTAGCTCAAATCCTTTCAAATTTAATATTCTTTTTAAGTTTTGTAGCAATTAGTATCAAAAAGATAACAGTTTCTTAATTAAACGTCAAAAAGTAAAAGAAGTCCAATAATTTTTCAGTTTTTTTCGTCTTATGCCGAAATTGTTTTTTTGTATTTCTTGTAATATACATTTTTGTACGTCCTTATAGGGCCTATATAATATACTAAAATTGCAGCTTTGCAACACGACTTGCGATTTGTATGAAAAACTTAGATAGCGGGCCTACTAGCTTTTGAATTACGCGTTTTTATTTTCAATTACAAAGTTTGCTGACATGATTTTACCCTTTAACGAAAGAATATTAAGTGCGCTATAAGGTCATTATTGCATGTTTTTCGTAGCATAATTAGGTGAGGCGATATTAAGCCGAAATCGTTAGGAAAACTCAAAATAGCGTTAATTTACAAAAAAGAGTACTTTTAAGAAGTCGCAAATCTCTAAAACTATAAGACCTACGGTAATACATGTTAGCTAAACTTGTTGAAAATTTATTAATCTTTAAATGCTTCCTAACATATAATGTCAAAAAACGTAAGGTTTTTTTAATAAAAATCAGAAACTGAAAAATGACCGTAAATTTCGCAGTTTTTCACGTACTACGTAACTAGCACAACTTTTTTTTGCTTGCAAAATGTGGTTTTATAGTGCCCTATGGTGTCTAAACAACATACCAAAAATGCAGCTTTACTACATGTTTTGCGAGTTTAATATACGATTTCACCGTACTATATTCAATGGTTGGCGCGCGCTGTCTCGGAACGCACGTTTAAATTTACAACGCTGGCTCGTCATGTATCGCGAAATATATCGCATGCAAATATTAGGATTATTTTATACATCTTAAATGAAAATGCCGAAAATATACTGCATAGCAGCATGTTGCAATAATAATAATGTTAATTATCATGACGCGTTTTTCGCACAGCCGATGCGTCAGAGAGATACTAAAAAGTAAGGAACATAATAATACACTTATTACCTACATTCGTAGTAAATTAAATTCTCAGAAACTCAAGTCAATTACAGACAAAACGGTTTATTTTTGGACAAATTTGTCAGTAAAAAAGCGACACATTTAAATAATGTAAAAAACTTCGTTCTCTCATACTTTTATTGAATTTCGCGCCTTTTTGTCCTAACATATTATTTGGTTGTCTGACTTTATTCCCATAATATCAAATAGGTACACTGGTACATATAAGAGAAAATGCCGTGTTACGTCTGCCTTACGATTGTGATTAAACCATTACTTATTTATGCTGCTTTTGTAATGAATGCGTAGGTACCTAACGTAATTCTTTATTTTTAAATGCATTAAGCAGATATATTAATTTCTGCACACCTCACATACTGTCTACAGATAATAATATGTTTTAAGACAAAATATTATTCTATGACGTGCAGACATTTTTATTACTCCCTAGGGAATTTCACTTTTCTATTACTCCCGCTACGCTTGCAAGCAATGGCGCGCTTGGACAGCAAGTGTGATGAAAAGGTTTTTTTTCTACGAATTTAACTCATTTCTCGTTATTTGAAATATAGAAACGCACCTTTTTATACAGTAATAATTGTGTCACTTAATTATTACCTACTTAAGTTCGATGAATATGAATTACTTGATGCTTTTCATGTTGCCAAGAATCTTGTGATTTTTAAGACTAAATTATGTTGATGTGACGCAAATTCCAAACAGCTAACCAGTATTAAAAAACAATGTCATAGGTAGAACCGGATGTTGATAATGACAGTGGACATGCAAATGGCCGGTGTATGTCATTTGTGGAGTAATTCTGCACTAATTGCTAATTAACAGACGATGAGGCGTCAACCGTGGCGATAAAAATGACAGATAATTAGTATGATGACATGGTTTTGTATTGCAGAGATTTCTCGTGTGACACGGTTTTTATTTTTGTGTTTTGATCATATATCTGTTCTTTCTACGTGACTAAAAATGTATCATAGTGTATCTTTTAGAATTCAATATACGGGGTGTAATCGATAAGTGTTTACAGGCCATAATTCCGTAAATATGAGAGATATCAGAAAACTTTTAACTGCTATCGAAAGTACGTTACGCAACGAGTAAAATTACATTAATAACTTTTTGAAATAAAATCAAAAATATCACAAATATTAACTTCAAACCATTCCATACATTTAGTAGGTAACCGTTCATTCAAAGACTAGTTTAATACGAATATTTTTTTATTTAAGAATAAATGTGAGATTAATTATTTAATAAACGGCAGTATAATTATATTTATTATTTTATCACAATGTATTAGTACAAATAACGAATCTCTAACAGTTTTATCTCTTACAACACTCGACATTCTTTAAGGCTGTAAGTCGTCCTACTAAATGTATGGGAGCGTTTTAACTTAGTATTTTTAATATTACTTCATCTATTTAGAAAAAGTTATTAATGTAATTTTATTTGTTGGGTAACGTACTTTCGATATCAGTTAAAAGTTTTCTGATATCTCTCATATTTACGGAATTATAGCCTGTAAACACTTATCGATTACACCCTGTATGTTACGTTAGAACAAATCAATTAAAACATTTACAATATAAATGAGTTCACAACGCATCATTGCGATACAGTGAGGAAATGCCGCCAGCATCTTCGGTACAATGCCACAAGGGCCAATCTTAGATATAGGTTAGGTTAGTTAGATTAGTTAGATATAACTTATGTATGTAGATAAAATGTACAGTTTTGAAAATAAAGATCCTCGAGAAAGCAATTACGTACACGTAATTGAATTATTACTAGTAATCGGTTTTTTGGATTCTCCCGGAGGGTCTCTATAGTAACTTGAAAAATAAACTTTAATTATATTGTCATATTTCTGTTTCATAAGGTATGCTCTCGTGTGTATAATACATAGTGTTAAATAAAATATCGAAATCCCGCAGATTATTACATGCAAATAATAAAATAAATTATGGACAAATTTTCTTGACATTCATTATTATTATTCTATCATATATATATTTTTTTTCTTCTAAAATTGACATTGATACGTACTAATGATAGTATTGCAGCTTGACTCATTTTTCTGTAATTTATTTTAATTATAATTTTTATTACTATTGTATTAATGACATTGTACTATCTAGTACTAAATTTAATGTATTTTTTTACCAATTTTTACTACATTGACATTTTGATTATTTAAGCATTGCTTGACTTTTATTTTAATTGTATTTTTATTTTTTATTTTCAAGTATTATTTTTACTAACGATCTTTATACGAAATGTAATATAAGCTGAAATGTAAATTTTAATTATGTGAAATTTGTAGAAATGTGAGAAATAAACTAAACTAAACTAAACTTAAACCCCTTTCGCATTTGTCCCCAGGTACTCCAAGCATGCGTCACTGATCACACCAAGATGGCGGGCCGGGAGCTGGCGGTGGTCGTGTCCCGCGCGTACAAGTACTACGGGAGGGAGGACAAACCGGACTACAAGCCGGTGCTTCGGCAGTTCAACATGACTGTCGAGAAGGGAATCATGTAAGTGGGTTACCACTTACCAGACCTTCCGTCGATCACAGCGAATTTTTAGATTCTCTAAATCATCTCCGAAAATTGTTTGTACAAATATTACATCGCAACCAATTTTTCGCATAAAGTCATTTCGCCGAATGATCATGTTCTAATTGAATTTTATGAAATCTTTTCATTTCCCAACTAAATGATTGGCAATTCAATCTTTGGGCTTGGTTTTTAATTGGAACTTTCTATAATACATATTTTCATGTGGTTTATGGTTTAGTTGGTTTAATATACATTTGGTTAACTAATAACAAAACAGTCGGTTCTGGCGCTTCGCCGGCCGCTGCCGCGGCACGCTCGCTTCGCTCGCTCGGCTCGCGCGCTGTAAGGTCGCAGTTTCACCTAACACTCCTCCTCGCTTCGCTCGTCGTCGTACCTAACTGGACTCTGTGAAATGTTTTTTAACGGTATTCTTTGTTAGGCAAGTTCAGAAACACGGTTATGCTATAAAGTTTCCACATATAGGTACGAAAAGGATTACGAAACGTTATTCGGCCTAGTGAAAGATTTGACAAATGATGAGTATGCCAATAGCATTGTGTCATCACAATAATCCTTTTTATAATAATTCTGCCAAATGAAACGTTGTCATACAAAAATGTGCTAATAGTTGGTTGCCAAAGTGAACCATCGGCGAAATGTTGGTTGGCAAATGAAATTCGGGCAAAAAAAGTTCGGAGAAAAGGCAGAACCCCCTCTAAGACGTATGCCTCACATAACTTTCTCAAGTTTGGAAGGTAGCCCTTTAACCCCTTATATCGGTTTACCAACCTCCCTGTTGCAGGTAGCAATGCAAGGAAGAGACGTTTCCAAACTTGAGAAAGTTATGTGAGGCATACTTAGGAGTGGCTTAAGGTTGTAGTACCTTCGAAACATTAAGTACAGATGTCAGATGATTAAATTCACAATACCACTAGAAAAATTCGCTGTGATCGACGGAAGGTATGGTGTAATTGGAAGCACGTTGGACTGGCAATCCAGAGGAAGCGGGTTCGAATCCCGTGACAACCAGAGTTTTTCGCAGTTGATTTTTTCTATGGTAAGCACATCTGTTACGACATTGAGAAAGTTTTATATCATGTAAGCTTGATGGTCACTCTTGAACACCTCTGGGTTCATCGGTCACCTTATCGCAGCTGCTGTACTTAATCCTCCCAAAAGGGTAGACCACAGGGCATGACTGCAGTCTACTATTGCATGTAGCAATGCAAGGACGAGTTTCCAAACTCGAGAAAGTTTTACAGGTATCATGTCACCCGCAACCTTTACCAGGTCGTCGCTCCATCTTGTGGGGGGCATTCCCACTCTGCGCCGTCCGGTGGAATTTAATAAATTATTTTATATAAGAGATACCATGTTAGACAAGATACCTATACACTCAAGTATTTGTTACATCTACTCAAAATCGTGAGCTCTTTCGATCCTAATAGCCAGCTTTGAGGGGTCTATTCACAAAGGTTTTCATAGTTACCGGTGTCAAAAAGGTAATTTTCTGAAATGATTAATTATTCAATCAACTTTGGAGTCATGTCCATATTATTGCAAACAATGACGCACATTAGCCCGATCTCTGCGAATAGCAGAAAAAATATGTCCCCAAATTTACTTACATTTTTCGAACTATTCATTCCGTTAGCGCCATTCAAAATGTATGGAAAAATTGTAATACCTTGTGAGAAACATCTTCTCCCATCGGGATCGAAAAAACTCGTGATCCAGATTAAAAACCATATTAAAAGTTCCAAATCCAAAAAACAATGAGTCCCCCGCAACTGAAAATGGCCCAGGTAGATTCATCACAGGTAAATTCAACGTTAGCATAAATCCAGCAGAATGTTTTTAATTGAATTATGGTTTTATTGACTGCGGGTTGATTTGATAATTTATACGAGTATGTATAGGTTTGGTTTAAGCAAATGCTAGGCAAGCTAAACGAATTACAGCTCACTTGAACATGACCGTACATTACATAAGAATATGCAACGGAAAACTTCACAAGTATTATATGACTATGTTACTTATATTGCCTGTTTAAATTCCAACCTTAATGATGACAACGTAAAGTTTAAATTGCACAGAAAGCTTCGTCTCTTAAACCATTTTACAATGATTTCCGTAAGAGTATGTTTCTGTAACACTAGAACTGGATTCGATTAAGTTCAACGGTTGTTTTTGTGCTAAAAATACAGATTGAGAGCTCGAAGAGTAGAATAATAGGTATTCAGAATAAT
>JALPQI010031534.1:0-36636 GCA_025490895.1 Thaumatotibia leucotreta | reverse complement strand
ACAGCTGATTTTTTTTTCGCGATTTCGACTTTGTCCCCATAGTAAAAGTTGGTCAGTATGACCTACACATTCACTACGTAGAATTTGAACGGTCGAAAAAAAAACACCCTGTATAAAAACATAAATAAAGTGGATTCGTTACAAAACTGACATCGAAGTTAACTTTTTTGTGAGAGTTAAGCTAATTGGATGTCCCTAGAAGTGAAAATACCCATAGAACTGTCTTTTAGCAGGCTGTAGTTCTGATTAATCAATTCAGACACACACTCCTTTCCAAAAAATATCTTATTGCAGTTTTTTTTTATCAACTTGTAAATAAGCTGCATAAATGCACGGGCAAAACTTTAAATTGTATTTTCATACAATGTGAAATTTTAATGGTTGTAATCCGTTAAAGCAAAAGAGAAGAAATTTTATCACGTAAAAAAATATTTAGTTTTTCTGTGGTCTTCCAGCAGGTCTTCCATTTTTGCCGACACTCCATAGAAAATCAATAATTTTTTTGGGGGAAAAAAGTTCTTCCGCCTTTTTTCTAACCGGAACACTATACTGACATGCCCTTAAACGGATTACAAAAATATTTATTATGGTTTTTTGCACAGTAGAATAAATTTCGAGGAATTCGTAGATTCCATCGAAATCTATGTAATTTAGTACTGATTTTTCAATCCCCAGTTAACAGTAACTGTCAAATAAATGTTAACTCTATCCTATTTTGACCGATGACTAGCGATAAGGATGGTAATACTTTTAACTGACGGATACTTTTAACTGAGGATTGAAAAATCAGCCCTTAATATAAAATACATAATACCTTCGCCTAGTGTAAAAAGTTGAAGATTTCGCATTAATTTCAGAGTAGTGTAGACAGAAAATTACTAAATAGCAATTTTGAAAAACATGTACTACGTGGCAGTCTGCTCTAAAAATAAGGCGAGAATTTCAACTTTTCGCACTAGGCGAAGGTAGGTATCCTAGGTCCTAGACGAAGACACGAGACTCGACGGTAATTAAAAGTGACCTGAGATATTATTAGTACTTATGACTCGGAATGAACGTATAACGTCGACAGTCAACGGTCTAAAAGTTAAGAATTTTAGATATACGGAAAGATGGACAGCGGTAATAATATTAAATGGATAGCGGATTAGTTTGCGAGTTTGGAAAAGCAAGAGAGATTATAGGTACTAAATCAGTGTAAATGTAAACAAATTAATCTACCTCTGGGTTTTGCATACCGAAAGCCATTGTTTTCATAACATACATTTACACATACAAAGCTCAAATCGTGTTGACAATTGAATTCCAACGCAATGTAATGGTGCGTTCAGACCAAGCAAACATTCGCTATTCTAACCTCCCACCCTACGAAATTCGATCGTTACACAAAACGTGATTGGTTGATTTCGTAGAGCGGGGGAGTAGAACAGCGAATGCTCTTTTGGTCTGAACGCACCTTAACTGTTGTAATAAGCATAGAGGAAGCAACAGTCCAAATAATGCATCGAACATGCCATAATTATTATTTTATTGTGTAAATGCCAAGTCAGAAAAACAGTTGTTAACCAAAATTTAGTACATATTTGATATAAAAACAAAGCGCGTATCTCAATATCTTTTCAGCACGGAGATATGAGGTTTCAAAGATAAGTAACATAAGCACTAATATGACTACCAAATTTTCAGACGTCAGTAGTCAGTGTACACGCACATAACTATATAGCCAATCGCTAACGTTTGATGACCCAGTTACCATATTCGAGTAAGTAGGTACATAATGTATGCCACTGGTGACGAACTGTTTATCGTAATAAAATACAAAGTATAAATCTTTAAAAATACACTCAAAAATAAGAACATTTCTAAACCCTCTTGATTTTCCGCGATGAAACGAAAACAAAAAAAAAATTGGTGCGTAGCCAAGATGCCAATCGCTAACGCTTAGTCGCGAATGAAATGCAACCGTCTTTGTCGAATAATAAAAGAGTGACAGAGACAGGAAACTACGCTACGCTAGTGGGCGTTAGCTGTCATGTTGGCTTCGCACTCGATCGTATTCAAGACACCAATCAAGATATCGTCGATTGAGAAGCAAAACTCACTGATACTTGAATAAAACTCGCATCTCAGTTCTGAATCAATACCGACATACGAGGTTGCTAAGGAGTAGTAACAGTTTTAAGTGAGTTTTGGTTGTCAAGCGACGATATAAGTCAACCCAAGTACCTGGTTTTGTATCTGCTTATGTTTTCTCCGAAGATCTCGGCTGACTTGAGACAACTGTTCGATCTTATGCGACAACTGTAAAGTATCCAAAATTGCCATTTTGAGAAACTCTTCCAAACTATTCCTTGCAAATAGTTTGAAGAATCACACGTGATTTTGTAAAGATATACAAGCGACGAATGTAGGTATTGATATTGTTATTATGTGCTGGTTGGTATAGAGATAACTTGATAAGGTTTCGATGAAAGGTGGGCGGAAAACATATATTTTGTGTATCGGAAGATAAGATATTGTCAAACAGGTAAATGATAATAATTCGCTGGGGCCTTGATAATTTGTAAATAAGTGGCAAATTGTTTACAATCATTTTAACACATTTTCAGTGGATTTTCCCCAATTCATCGAACTCGTTGGAAAAGCATCGGAATTGAATTATGACAATGCAGGCTATTTGGAATTTAATTTCAGTTTCAATCATTTGGGTAATGGATATTAGTATTGAATCCAATTATTAATTACCATCGCATTACCAATTCATAGATTAAATTAGTTGTATTGTATGCCACCGTCGGTGTATGTATGGTAGCTATTCTAAAGTTAATCTTTCAAACAAGTATAGTATCATCACCATCATTAATATCATTATCATCAAATTTCCCGAAAAATGTTCCATTGCTGGACATAGGCCTTCCCTAAAACTTGTCACAATGACCGGTCCGGCGCCACCCGCACCCAGCAGACCTGCGACATTCACCAGGTCATCAGTCCACCTTGTGGGGAGCCTACCCACTCGGAAACCTTTCCGCCCAGACAGCCATCAGTTCTACGTGCAATGTGCCCCGCCCACTGCCACTTCAGTTAGTCTTTGTAGCTGAATGTTATTTAACTTTTTTTGGGCAGTCGTGTAAAAACATAAGGTGTATTTGCCAACATGTATTACTGGCTAGTAATTCTGATATACATGGTACAATCACCATCAGATATATCGGAGCAGTAACAGTGGTCACAAACACCTAAGGAGTCCTTTCCTTCTATGGCTTTAGAGTGCATGCTCAGATATTTTGGCCGTCTCTATACACGGTGGAATTTAATCGGTGAACAGGAATCCATTTTTCTAATTCAGTAATCGATGGCGGTCACGTTTATGTAGTACTTAAGTGGAACCAAGTTTTTTTTAGCATAATTTTTTTTTATGTTGAAATTATAATTTATTGTCACCCTACTAATGGTTTAGTCTGAAAAGTCTAATACCTCTTTTCAAACTATCAGCCATAGAAACTTAAAACATAAATGAGCAATAACCACTCATTAATTTTTGCGATAGACTCTATTCCTATGTAAAATAAGAGCGATGCATGGCTGATAGTTTGAAAAGAGGTATTAAACTTTTCAGACTAAACCATTAGTAGGGTGACAATAAGTTTTAATTAAAGTTTAATTTCAACATAAAAAATTGTTATGCTAAAAAAAAAACTTGGTTCCACTTAAGTACTACATAAACGTGACCGCCATCGATTACTGAATTAGAAAAATGGGTTCCTGTTCACCGATTAAATTCCACCGTGTATATCTGATGGCGTCTATATTGAGGCCCGATATTGAGAACAAAGCTCCATTTGTAAATGGAGAAGAAAGTAATCTTTCTGTGACAATCAGTCAATGAATAACGAATTAATCTCTGTCGCTACATGAAACCTGATAATCTTACTACCCCTATATGCTCCCTTTCGATAACTTGAGCCTTACTACCCGGTAATAGAGTTGAGGATGATCAATGAAAGATGCCGTTGCCAGGCAGATCAGCACGCTCATTCCACGTAATTGCTTATTGTCTATGCTGTACTGATTTCCTGCGATTAATCTCACTTTTGTGTTATTTTTTATAGCTAGAATTTCGACGCTAAGTCAATTGCGTGATATAGTAATCTTATGCTATACAAATAGGTACACGGACAGTCGGACACAAACCATCACGATCGGAATGTTTATCGCAAAACTAAACATTAATTAAAGAAAATACTCTCAGAATTGTTTAAATTAAGAGTATATTTTACGACTCATATTCGATCTATGAATGCAGAACCCTGTGGGTCCTGGCAATCTGAGGTAGTATAAAGGCATAACAAGTGTACACCTATAGGCAAATTAGAATTTTCGTACCTTTGAAACATTAGGGAAGTCGTAAATAAACCTCTTCATCGTCTATATCACATGTTTTTATAGTAAGATATGATTGAGATATGATAAGGTTTGTCGGCATATTCTTTAGAACTTTAGTATTAGGAAATAAGTGATTGATAAATGTTGTCATACCTTAGCAATGACCATGTAAGATAATTGTTTATCATTGTTGTTTATTATGTACCCAATTTCGCCTTATATCATTGAAATAAGGATGGGATTGTACACATAAGTATTTATACTCTGTACCTACTGCTAATAAATACAATTATAGTAATGTAATATTTATTAATTTATGCAATTTCAGACTATCCTGATGTGTGCCAATTCAATATCAAAGGTTATCTCGATATCTCTGGATTAGGCGCTGGTCCCAGCGCGAGCGAGTGAGCCATGAAATATTTATCTATTTATTTACACGGAAGCGCTTATCTTTTGGTTGTTTCTATAGCCAATAGCTCATAGGTTGCCCATTCGCGATGGGACCAGTGCCCAAGTGCCTAAATTGTATTTATTTATTACACAAGAACGGCTTACACCAATTATACTTGTTAGGTTACATAAACATTTATAGTTTTTAACATTTACATGTAAAAAATAAAAATAAAAAACATCTGTTAAAATTAATAGCCGTCTACGCTATCATCTGTCATACATTCATTCACTCTCACAATAGTGGAGGCATCTTGGCATAAAGATGCTTCGCCAATTAGGAGCACGTCCGTTCAAACAAGAACATAATCTATATATCAGCCTCATCATTAGACCCCGGATTGTATGTATGTATGTAAATTCTTTATTGTACACAAAACACAGGTAAAAAAAACACATAATAATTTAGATAGGTACAAAGGCGAACTTATCCCTGTAAGGGATTTCTTCCAGTTAACCTTTGAGCAAATGAGTCAGCCACAGGAACCAAGAGATAGACAAACAAAAACGTGTACATTGGTGACAATAATTGAATAATACCAATTTATAATGTATACCTACTATAAATCCTTACTACCTACATACATATAATACATATATACTCATAAAAATATATAATACATATAAGTACATATACTACGCATCTATAAATAAATAAATTACCAATTCACAAGGGGTCGGAAAGCCACAACTTTTTCAGATTATTCTTGAGTGACGCTACAGACTGGGACTGTCTGAGAGACAGTGGCAGTCCATTCCACAATTTAATAGAACGCACCAAAAAAGATTTGGAGTAAGTACGCGACTTATTACACGGAAAAGCAAGAGTGAGATTAGCACTCGAACGCAAGCGGTGACCACTAACATCAGCCAGGTAAACGACAGTGACAGTGTGGCAGTGACGTCACAATAGGGTGATTTGGGGAGTAAATGGAACGGTAGAACAAAATGATACGTAAATAATAAGATAAGAAAAAAAAAACACCGGAGAAAAACATAATTTCATTTATTACACGTAATCGTATAAGAAATGAAAAATCGTATCATGAATTAAATCACAATAAAAAAAATCCATTGAATTGAGCAATATTTTTTTAATAATAATTTTATTACTATTCTACAAAAATCAGACCGATCGAATACCTAATCATTTCATTTTACTGTTCCATTAAAAAAATGGAAAATGCATAAATATAAGAATTAACTTTATATGCATAATCAATGTATGCAAACTATACAGACCTATATAAAGTTTGACTGTAGATATAAATAAACTGTTTGCTTTATTTGCAGCTGCACGTCACATTAATTTGCACAATATATAATTTCTTATATTAACTTATCTTATAATTTTACGTATCATTTTGCTCTACCGTTCCATTTACTCCCCAAATCACCCTATTGTGACGTCACTGCCACAACAATCCGGGGTCTACTCATCATCAGCCTATGTTAGTCGACTGCTGGACGTAGGCCTCTCATATTAACTATGCACGTGTGGACGCATTAGGGGGTAAATGACCACAATCGCCACGCTGGGCAAGCGGATTAGCGATCGCTGTAATGTGTCCACTATGATGGCGCTGCTGTCCATTATCAATCTTTTATCAAAGAATGGTTAAGTGACACTTCAATCGACTCTTACGACACCCGCATGAGGGGTTGGGCTATAAATCAGTCTAATTCATGCCAAAATATAAAAATTTCGACGAATCGGGACTACTAATTCGGTTATAAAACAAGACCCGTAGCGGACGTCTTGCCGCTAGACAGCCAGACAGTAACGCAAATACTGCATGAGCGAGTGTGAGTCATGCGGTCAGGGTAATTTGATATTGGGGTGCTGGATAGCAGACGTGGAACACTAATCAATAATTTCTTGTCAAATTTCTGCATACCAGAAAGGAAACAAAATGTATAATTAATTAATTGAAATCCTTAATGATTAATGATAATAGTAATATCAAATAATTACCAATTTAAATTAATGTATTAATTTTAATAATAAATATAGGTAGTTTGAACATAATGTATTTCTGAACATAATTTGCATGTCGGATGACGACAGGATACCTGCTTCCGAAACCGTGTTGTACCTACTATCTGTACTTGTATATCTGTGTGTCCTTAGCAAATAAAATATCTTTATCTTTATCTTTAATATACAACGAAACATAAGGCATTCTTAACCTAGAAGGAATACGTTAAGGTCCGACCGAGATTCTCAGCCGCGAACTAAGTTGTACTAGTCTTCTCTTGCGTCAAAAATATTCATATGACACTGGCATAGGAGTAGGAACTTGATGGATGCTAGTGGTCCAGTGCCACAGTTATTTTGATCACGTATGTGTATCATTGCCACGTATGTGATCACGTAGCTGTGGATCAAAAACTCGCAAAATTTGTTTATTCATGTTCATATAACGATTTATGTAGTGAATATAAACAAATCGAATTGTACATGAATTGTTTGTACACAAAGATTCCGAAAAATTGAGACGCTACTCTTTTTTACAGGCTTTTCTGAGCTGGACTGGGTGGAGACGGTTGCACGAAATTGAGACCGAATTTGGATTAGTTGGACTTGTTTTAATCAGTGAAGAACTATCTACAAATGCCTGAAGAAAGTACAGGCGATATAAGCTTGAATCAAAAGTGCATTTTATGACAAAAATTTATTGTGAAGAGTTAATAGTGGAAGTCTCTTGTCTCTAGGCTAGACAGTAAAAATGGCGTGATCTACATGGTGACTCATGAGGCCGGGTAACCCGATATTAGGGTGTTCGCAAACATACGCGAAACACCGATGGTGCATTCTACGCAAAAGTCTACTTTGTCAGGCATGTGACGGCTATGACCGCTGCCTTAGAAAATAAGGGAAGTGCTAAAATTCTGTATAAATATAAACACGCAGTTATACAATTCAGATACACCAAAAATTGTATTCGTAACTTTCTTAGAACGGCGTCACGTACCCGACATTATGGTGGAATGCACCCGATATGCGAGGAAATGTATGGTACTTTATATGGTAAAAGCAAAATAGGCTTGTAAAAGATGGTTTTATTATGTCGACCTTTACGTTGTCTCGTGAGTCAATGTGTCTGACTAATAATGACCTCATGGCATATCTAAGAATTCACGTGGCATTAAGTTAATATAATAACATACATAAGTACATTTTTCATACTTATGTTTATTTTATATATATTTAACGAATAAGTACACGTATGTAAGTAGATCTTACTATATTTATTTGTTCCTTTTAATTCATCAAACAAAATGCTACAGTCGAGGAATTTAATTTCCTACCCATTTCGTACCTTGTCACAGTGACAATCAATATGAAAGCTGCTAGGACTGTCATATTATAGCTACTATGACAAGGTACGAAATGGGTAGGAAATTAAATTCCTCGACCGTACTTCAAAAAGTGTTACTTCAAGATGAAATATTTATACAAAAACAAAATATGAAAGTTAATGTACCGTAAAACCACGAAATACTGTGGTTTTGTACTGAATCACTAGACCACGTTAATGCTTGCAAAAATGTGTTTACAGCCAATCTGAACACATAAACACTAAAAACTTACAAAACCTCATATCACGGCATGACAACCAGTCAAAAAGTGAAGCTTTTGACTTCACAATAAAGGTCGTAATTCCAACAGCAAAGAAAGTAAAATACGAATATTGACAATGTTATCTCCGTCACGCTCTAAGCAATCAAGTGGCGCCCTAAACCTTTGTTAGGCAATATATGTCTTTATGTTGTCACCTGTCACAAAAACGTATACAATTATATACCTTACAACATTGGAATAAGGCGTAACCGTGTCTACATGTTTATGACCATGATGGCTGATGGCAATAATAAGCAAAAATAGCTTTAACGTGTCGTAAAGTCAGGTAATTCGAGCGGAGACATTCGGTGTCGTGATAATGAACGATACATTTAGACATGTGACGCAAAGAATATTCTCAGACTCGAGAAACAATTGTGATAGTAATTAGTAATTACGTTGGCAATACATAATAATCCGAGTAAATTAACTACAGTTTTGCAAGATCTGATAAAGGTAACAGATCTTGGTCGAGTCTGAATTGTCTTTTGTTTTCATAACACGATTTCAACGACAGTCGTGGAATCAAATAACAAATAGGTTTGCTCCGAGTAAATAAACACCGGAGTAGCATTTCCTTCTACGAGTTATCTTTGTATAAACAGTGCTATTGTCAAAGAAGATTTTGAATTGTTGGCTCACGAATTTAGCGAAATCTACCGGC
Source organism: Thaumatotibia leucotreta (assembly GCA_025490895.1). Taxonomy (NCBI): domain Eukaryota; kingdom Metazoa; phylum Arthropoda; class Insecta; order Lepidoptera; family Tortricidae; genus Thaumatotibia; species Thaumatotibia leucotreta. The sequence goes on along the minus strand of JALPQI010031534.1, from coordinate 27,508 downwards.
AAACACTGCAATTGGTATTTGTTTTAGACTTTGGCCAATACTTCAGACTATAAAGATTAATATTGTTATCGACATTTTTCAGCCAGCAATACCTACAAGTTCGTAATAAAAATAAGTTTTTGAGAAAAGTACCTACTTACAAACAAGAAAACATATTCTTCTAGAATGTAAACAGGTAATAGTATTAGGGACTCCAAAGACACTAAAGGAGGCATATAGCAGCCTGAAACAGACTCCGAGTTTCGAGGAGCTTGGATGGTTGGAATGGTTGGAAAGGGCACGGGCAAGGGATGACGATTTGCGGAAAATGCCCAGATTAACAACTAACTGTTATAAGTTTCGAATTCTTATATGCCAAATCTATCCTCATTAGAAAAGCCTTCAGCGATGATTCGCATAATGATTTTGATTATCATTTATCCTGTAAATCCCTTTATCAATAACACACATTTTCGCGACCTACACAGTGCATAATAAATGTTCTTGACAATTGTTCATTTATCGAAAAGGAAACCGAGCGGATGAAGCATCTGGACTCGATCGACCCGATCCAGAGGCGGACCGTCATTACGCTTTGATGGGAATAAAGTATCTTATATCCTTTACTGATTTAGGGATACATTTTTTCTCATCAGCACTATACACATCTATGCTTCACACAGATATTCGATAGAACATGTGAAACGATTTTTTGTTTTTGTTGTATGTTTCTACGTGGAAGACGAGTGTATGAAAGTGTGTGAAGCACGGATTGGCTATTTCAATAAATCATTTCTTTTATAAACACAGTAGAGTTGCTGTGTTTATTTGAGGGAGAGTTCCCTCAAATCCTCAATTTAATGTAATCAAATATTGTTAACTTCAAAACAATAACTATTAGTGAATTTTAGTGGACTAACAACGAAGAACTTTAGTTTTTTACCAGTGTCAAATTTCTTAACCGTCCATTGAACAATAGCGTATCTTTATAATCACCAAATTAAAAATTTAAAAAACCGACTTCAACCGGTTTCTCCAAGATTCCCGATTAGTTTCCATCATTGGTTTCCTCAAATCCTACTTTCTGAATGCAAATTCTTGTTAATGAATGAAAATTACCAAAAGCGCCATACATGTACCTATAACATTTGAAGAGATCCCTCGATTTCTCCAGGATCCCATCATCAGACCCCAACTTGGTGCCAATGGGACCATCTCGGGGTAATACACGTTCGATCACAAAAAGAAATTTAAGAATCGGTTCACTATTCTCGGAGATATCAGGTAACATACATACAACAAAAAAAAAAAAAAATTCAGTCGAATTGAGAACCTCCTCCTTTTTTTGAAGTCGGTTAAAAATATTTAAAGAAGCTCCATATACCAACCAACACATCTGCATTAGACGTTGAAAGTTCTACATAATCTACATGAATGATACGGGACAATTATTCCTTTCAGGGAAATTAGCTAAAATGTACAAGGGCTTATTCTACAGGGCTCTAAAGGCAATAAGGCCAAAGGGTCAACATTAGTTGTTACTTTTCATTATCCAAATATACGGTGACTGTGACTGCCCATCTTCAGCAATAAAGATCGGCTGATGGTAATGTAGATATAACAGTAAAATAATTCAATTTCTAATATATCTCACAGGCACAAAATACTTAGATTAATTTTGATAAGAAATGAATATTTCATAGTCCAACGTTCGCAGACCAAATACTTTGACCAATCTGCATATTTAAAATATTTTACAATTCAGAATCTCATAAATATTTCGTGCCCGTTTTTAAAATAGTCCGATTAATAATCATAGAATCGGCATTACCTGCAGGGGTTCTCAACCCTCCTGTTCTGATGACGTCATCAAACATCTCATCCTGAGAAGATTTAGCAAGGTGGGACCCTTTAAACGAAGCACGAAGAAACATCTAGCGGGCCAGGAAGTGGCAACTGACAGGCTACTGCTGGTATCCTGATCATCGCCGCCGCGATTTGGGCCCTACTTTTCACTTATGATCAGGTAGAGGGAGCCACTTTGTTGTGCCATTATAAAAAAAACATTGAAAACAAAAGAACTTACGCTTTCAATGATCAGCTGTTTTTCCTGCAGCTGTGACTCCTGCTGGCGCAGGGTGGCCCTTTGCTTCTCTGCGGTGCTGCTCAGTCGGGAGAGGACCTCCTGGTCGTGCTCGCGAGCGGGAGAGGGCGGAGCGCTGGTGCCTGCCGATGTGAAACCAGCTTTAGGGATTTTATTCAAGCGTTTCAACCGCTGTGACTTCGGTGACAGCCTTATCAAGCGAATCCCGTGAAAGATGCAAAAACTTTTGGATAGACATAGTTGACAACTACCAAGAAACCCAAAAAATGTATGAGATACACACGGAAGTCGGGTAATTTGTATCCGTCTCTTAGGCGAAGGTGGCTTAACCCCCTAATTCATAAACGCATCCTTAACACGCCACTAAGTATTATTCGTCCTTTCACTCTTGTGGAAATGGAAAAGGGACAAACGATAGGTACTTCCCGGCTTGCTAAGTTAGCAGACGTTTATGAAGGGGGTTAGTCATTAGGATAATGGTCAAACAATTATCGGATAAGACTGGCTATCCGATTTAAGATGAAAGCGGAACGGAGACGATGGCGATGGTAGTGGATTAACGTTTCTGTACATCTGAGCTCATCATCACCTTAGTTGATAGTAAATACATTCTTCGCTCCTGGTACTGTTCCAGTTCCACTAACACTATACCGATCGAAATTATTTCATCAAATTCCCCTACCAATGATGAGACGACGTGTGTCCAAAAAGATTGTATTCTTATGACGGCGTCACAACCGTTTTTGTAAAAAGAACGTATTGAAGGAGCTTGGTTTATGCTAGTGGCATATAATAAGGTTATTTTCTCGTATGTAGGTATGTCACTGTTATAGGTTATAGGAGTAAGAATTTTGGTCACAGACATTGTGTCATCTGGGCCAACGTGTGAAAAGGGAGTCTTGGAGGTTAGTGGTCTGAGCTTATTGTTTACAGATCCAGACAAACAATACTCCAATCGAAATTTTGGTGTATGAGCCAAAACATAAAATATTCTCAATGTGAAATACCGAACTAGTATCCCGAATCCCGAACGTTGCCTAATCGATATTGCCTACCCATAAATGTCACAATGTTTGCCTTCCTGATACTGTTACTACATTACAGGCCAAAGAATCTGGAGCTTTCTGGGCTCAACGGGAATCAGTAATTACTATATAGTATAAACCAAAGTCGCTTTCTTTGTCCCTATATCCTTATAGGATAATCTTTTAAATTACGCAACGGATTTTTTGCGGTTTTTTAACAGATACGAGTGATTCAAGAGGAATGTTTTAATATATCAGTTTTGCGAAGCAGGGCCGGGTCTCTTTTAGATTATAAAAAATACTGCCACAATAGATCATAACTGGTATACGCGGCGGCGTTGATGTTAATTAGCCCAAAACCACAATAATAAATACAAATATTATTTGTTTACTAGCTTTAGAAACAAAAGTGTTCTTCGTGATTTCTTAATGAATTCTACAATTACTAAGTACGGTGAGTAAATCCACCGGCGCTAGAGCATAAAACTAGTTCCACGTGGATTTACTCATCGTATCATTAAGTAATCATTCGCTAACTAATTTCCAACTCTGATAACATCACATTATATTTAGTAATAATTACCATAATAGACGCGCGGTCCGAAACATTAGTGAGTTTATAGAAAGTCATTATTGTGTTTAGCAACTTTTACGACATATGCCTGTTTTAAAATTGAGGCAGAGTAGGTGTAGGGTTATTCTCAAGGTTAATACTTGAATCATACGACTATACACTTTCTTTATCAGCTATAAGGTTTACAATGGAGAGCAGCTGAAGCCAGACAGATTGGCAAAGCAAGTGGCGCATTTTTAGAGAAGTTATTGTACCTATTGCTAAAGTCTGGCACGCAGAATGGTAATTGTAGTAAAAAATAAAAGAAAAGTGGGCCGTCATAGTTCCTTAGTTTATGGTATATCCATGTATTATAATGTAGTCTATGAAAGATACTTTCGATGTGAATAGCAAACACATGCCAACAACTCAACGGATTAAATGATCCATCATGGTGGACCGATATCAAGGCTTTGGGTTTTGGAAGTTTGACAGATTCAGGTTAGGGATTATTATGAAACTCGTTCAAGCTCAACCCATAACCTGCTAGTTTTGAATCAAGTGTAAAATCAATTTTAATCCTTTTTATCGAATTCGATTTAAAATCCCCAAAATATTCTGCAATATATAGAAAACGAAACACTATGTTGCAAACGAAAACAAAAAAACGGTGTAATTTTTATAATAGATAGGTAGCTACTTCACATAATAAAACATGATTTGACAAGATAGATAGGTTCCAATCATGAGTAAAATCTAAAAAAAAGGTAAACAAACCTAAAAATTTGCATTATTAGATAATCACGTACGTTTAGAACACATTCTTGGTTTTATTACGAAGTTAAAATCTTAAACCTTGAGTTCATATACATTTTTAGTTAAAATTATGACGGATTTTTTTTTTTTATACCACGTCGGTGGCAAACAAGCATACGGCCCGCCTGATGGAAAGCAGTCACCGTAGTCTATGGGCGCTTGCAACCCCAGGGGTGTCACATGCGCGTTGCCGACCCAATAAGAACTTGTACACTCTTCTTTTGAAGAACCCCATACTGTAGTCCAACGGGAAAACCTCGGCAGGGAGCTCATTCCACAGACGGACCGTCCGCGGGAGGAAGTTCCTCTGAAACCGCACGGTGCGCGACCATTTAGGTTGCAAGGTGTGAGGATGAGCGCCCAGTCGGTGGCGAGCGGTGCGATGATGAAAAGTGGACGTTGGCATCATGTCGAACAGTTCTTCAGAGCACAACCCATTGTACGACGAATTTATTAGTATTAACATAAAAATATATCTGCGAACGCGTTTCTTGGATTCGCTTCATATTTGTTTTCATTTTTTTAGATTCTACTGACAATTGGTATACATATATATTGATTTAAACTTTCACGATTATCACTCATATTTTAAAGACAAAACGGGTCTTAATCGCGTAAACTTACGTTTAATTATATCCTGACGTTTCGGGCATGGATGCGACCCGTGGTCGCAGGCAGACTAATCAAACGTAAGTTTACGCGATTAAGACCCGTTTGTCTTTAAAATATGAATTGGTATTCATGTCAAATGGTTCTCAGAAAAAATCTAGTCTTACCGTCACCAGGAGCATTGATGGTCCGCCTCAGCCTCTTGTTCTCATCTTGGAGCCGAGACACGGCCGTCACCAGGTCCGCTGACTCTGTCCGCCATTGTTCCTCTATCGCTTCTATTTCCTGAGGCAAAAGAAACGTTTCAATGACACATCGAGGTGGGGTATGGAACCGTCATATAAACATTTTACATACGTCATAAAGCATGCGGATCTAGTTATTTTATTGCATTTGATAACTACACTACTATAATAAAATATTATGGAACCAGGTTACACACTTATTTTACTTTACTCGACTTGTTTACATTAGTTACAAGGTTCGATAATATTTTAATATGTTTAATAATATTTTAAGATGTATTACGCTACACTACTATTCGTGTATACCTATAATAGGTACCTAAATAATAAAAAGAAAAAGGATAAGTCTATCGCCAAAGCGAGAGTAGAATATAATTTCCTTATTAAGCGTAAACTTAGGGTCTCCCAAAACCGAAGAAGAAAGAATCGGGTTGAGCCGGTCGAAAAAAAAGGTTATGTCGACGGCACAAGAATGAAAAATATGTCCATCGTCATCGATTATTTTTCTGATATGTTATCAACATAAAGCTTTTTTCGAGTGGCTTCAGCTGGGGAACCCCATAGTCTAAATACATCTTATCTTAAAAACATTACCAAAATGATTGTTAATCAGCGTATACACTGCTAGCTCAGGATCTTAGCCATGTCGATGGTTTTCAAGGCAGCCGGAAGACGTAGTGAGATTTTATCCTAACAAAAAATTATAATTTGAAGGAGAGATGGGAGTGAAATTACCGCATCTTTGTCTCTTCCTACAAAATTTGGCGTCTTTTTAAATTTATAGTATTTCAATGTCAAATGCAACTAAATTAGCAAGACCTCGCTGCATTGATAAGTTTATCAGTACGCGGAATATTGGTCAAGGACGGTTGGTATTTGACCTAACAGTCATTGACGGGTGTAATTGTTATATTATAAGAGTAAATAATGTCAAAAAAAATTGAAGTAAAGATGGAGTTCTGTTAAAAGGTGATACATCGTTTCTATTAGCCAAATTTTCCAGACAGATCATACGATTTTCTGCTTCATTTCGCTATGTGCTACATACTAGATAGGTACGTTTAGTATTTATTTACCATTCGATACTACATTTTGCTGGATGTACCTAATCAGGTTATCAATCACTATACATAGTATACATTACATGTACAGTCGATTCAAATTATTGTGATTTTAGATATAAAATACAACCTTCATAATTTATAAGTTTGTGTCGCGGTGAGTGACAGAGAAACTGGCATTATGGTCGAAACAGCTTGCATGGACATTGCAAATACAATAATATTATAGCCCCCGCTTAGAGCCTGATTTTGATAGGTTGTTTTTATTTGTAATTTTTATTTTTAAAGTTATTGTTGTAGTTCTTCTTATTTAAGTTTATAGTTTTTTTTTCTAGTTATATCGCTACTTATATGTTAATGTATTTTATAATGTTGTATTTATTCGAAAATAAACTTTGTTATTATAATATTATATGGTCACATCGATATACTAAAAATGTTGTAAATTTTATCTCGTTTAAAATACTTTGAACAGCCGAAATTAATGATTGACGCCTAATGGTATTTTACAAATAAACCTCACATAAACACGCGGTAAATGCAAACAGAATTATAAAACTTACCATACAATTACAGTTAATGTCATGGTAATTGACTTTCGCTGTAGGTATTGCATGTTTTTCGCTCATGCATCATTTAATTAATACATTCTGTACGTATCCATGAATGAAACTTCTTTCGTGACTAATAGACCTGTGCATTACGCTCATACAATTACATGTCTTATTTAAATTATTTCGTGGAATAGCGGACACGATGGATACCTGCACTCATCGAGCACTGGAGTTTGAAAAAAAAACCTAAATCTAAACAACGAAATAAATAACAAATAAGTAATAACCAAAACAAATCAATCATGAAAATATACTACCGAAGGGCATATATCTCTGTGTATTTATCACAACAGTATTTGTTCCCAAGTCATGGTTGTTTCCAGTTTTAAACAGAAACCATAGATAGAACCAGAGAAAACAGGACAGCAGTATGAAATAGTAAAAGTGTAAAAGTATCTATGACATATTTGTATATCATTGATTAGTACCTTTAATTAAGCTTACCGTAGGTCTAGGACGATTTGTATACGAATGTCCCATGATATTTATTTATTATAGGTACCTACTAATTAGCACTTTCAAACTCGTCAATAATATAAAATGGATTAGGTTTCAGTCTGGTCTGGAGGCTCTTATAAGTTATAACCGATGGTTTAACGACAACAATCCCGCTAAAGTACTGATAATATTGTGCTCCTTGCCTTTGTCAAAAGTGTTTGTTTAGGAGGAAAGCTCTCAGCAGTACCTACCTATCAAATATTTATTTTTTATATCAGGTACTCAGCCGCACTAATTTACAACTTGGCTAGGTACTCAATGTCATTATCATTAGTAAAATGCATTTCGTCCGTGATAGTGCAATACCGCGTAACTACCAAAGCAGATAGAATTCAAATATCAAACAATTGACACTCAAATTGATCCTAATTGAATTAGTTAGTTACGCGGTATAACACTATCCCTGACGACTTAGTAGAGTTTACTTAGAAACAGATTATAAAAAATATCTAAATAAATTGAGAATACATTCATAAATCATAACATTGCAGATATGTAAAATTGAGAAGCATAACAATATGAATCAACGCACGCGCCATTGTTAATAACTCATTTTTAATTTAATATCTTTATTAAGGTAAACCGAAGGCAGATTACCTGTAATTATCATAAAAGCCAGCCAGTCATGTGGTTTTGTTTCAAATATGTACAGAATGATTAATGATTATGCTTGTAAATATTGTTTGCAAACAAAACACAGCATATATTAACCTTACTACTATTAAGTACCATTATTTTATTACTAAAATAAAAATTTTAAAAAATGCGTCTTCAGGCTACACCGATCTGCTCTCATTGTCAAGTGGAGCGATTTATACAGCCATAGTGAAACATAATATATAGACACTAACTAGACAGGTACAAGAAAATAAATGTACACCTATTAAAGAATTTGTTCAATTGATGTTCAAGAAAGAAGTTGGAGTTCGGTCTGGTCAGCTGGAATACACACATAATGAGCCTATCTCAGTCCACTGCAGCGGCCTATTTCTCGAAAGCTTGTAACTTGTAATACAAGCGGAAGTCCTTATCTTATTAATGATGTTAAAAAGAGACTTCCACTTGTAATACAAGTTACAAGCTTTTGAGAAACGGGCCTCTGGACGTAGGCACCTCCTATTAACTATGCGTATAGACGCATTAGGAGGTACCTACATGCCCATAATCACTACGCTGGGCAAGCGGATTGGCGATCGCAGTAATGTATCTATGATGACGCTGCTGCTGCTGCCTATCATCAATCTTCTATCAAAGAATGGTCAGTGACACTTCCCTAAAGGTAGTAGACTCTTACGACACACGCGGTAAGAGTTGAAGTAGTGACAAATGCATTCTTATATTCTTACAGCCGTCACCACACGGCCAAATCATACTGTGTAAAAAATATAATATTTACAGACCAATTGCAACTTGCGACTCTTTCGAGTCAACAATAGGCATATCACATCTAGGAAAGTACCGGTACCAGCCCAGAGGATTGTGTAATATTACTTATCACATTCAGCTATGCTATTCTCTTATTGACACATTCGACGCTGCGTTCGTCAACGAGCTCGATGTCGAGACAGCCTTGTCTAAAATCCCAGCTGTTTGATTTGACATTAGCAGAGATCGGCACCACCCGTGCCACACTGTGTGGTTTCTATAGTAACTTTAAAATAAACTTTATTTATTATGTCATGTTTTTGTTTCAAAAAATATGTTCGAGTGTGTGTAACACAGTAGTATTAAATAAAAAAATATCAGTCATGTCCGTATATTTTTTTTACACGAAATACCGCCGTGTGGCACGAGTGGTGCCGATCACTGGACATTAGGAATCGAGGCTGTGAGCGAGGTTGTGGGCGAGTTCGTCGCTGTTTTTCGTTAGAGAATACGAAGTTCATACATTAAACGTCAAACTTTCGACGCAATGTAGTTCCAGCTCACGCCGCATTCGTCGCCGAGCACTAGTGTCGTTTAAAGTACATTAGTGAATACCATTTTTAGGCTCGACGCTGCCGCAGCACTGAAACAGCGCTGACAGCAAGGCGGTTTCCTTAGTGAATATCACTACTGACGACAGACCCCAACAAAGATTGAAGGTAGCAAAATATAACCTAACCTAATCTATACCACTTATGCAGTCTATGGGTGGTAAAGTGCCGTTCTAGGACTAGTGAACCCTTCGCTGTCGAGCGTAATAACTTCTATATGGAGCGCCGAGGGAAAATGGATGGAATATCAAAGACGACTCGGTAACTATCTCGACACAGTATGAGGTATGTTTCCAAATGGTAAATTCCTCAGTAGTATTGGGAATTTACTGAGAACGGTACATCTCTATCCATATTCAGGAAGAGAGGGCGAGACCCGAAGAAGACGGCGAAATAGAAGACACATAGGTATCTCCCGAAACGACGCATTCGCCCCTCCGTAAAAAAAACATGCGCATTCGTTATTTCTAAATCGCATTTCGATCTAAAGTGCGATAACAAAATTAAGATGTAAACTCATGTGCATATACTTGGACGACCTTGACTGTTTCGAACATTATGCAAACTGAGTCACAGTCAAAACAGCGTATGACGCCGTCCCTAGAAGGTTGTTACGGACTTTTGAATAAAGAACAGGTTGTAGATTACTGTTTTTGCAAGTAAAAGAGGAAAAACTGGTGTTGTAACGATGGAAGTTACGGCTGTATGAAGTGGTGCCAGTGACGTGGTTGTTGGCAATGAAAAAAAAACTGTAGGTTATTTAGATAACAACGGTTAAAATATTAAGTGCCTTTCGCACGTCACTAGGTGATACACTAGTGTCAGTTTATCCTTCTGAAACATCCTTGAAAGAAGTTTAACAGGAAAAGATGGTGCAGTTAGCTAGATGGAGCATTTTTTAATCTACATTAGTTGGTAGCAAACAACTAACAACGACAATAAGGATAGGTATGACCTGTCTGACAGAAAGAGGCTACATTACAAGCGGAAGTGAACTCGTTAGAAAGGATTTTGAATTTGGTAGAGACTAAAACTGAACAAGGTTTATTGTTCTTCAATGTATACGATTAATAAGATAAAGATTATCAAAAATACTTAATATACCTAACTAATATGTAATACATGGTCATTCTTTAAAAACAACTCTTGTTCTCGTCCATATTGTACCTACTGTCAACCAAAAGCAAAATGCAGTACCTCAGTTCAGTAGGTGTGAGTTGCAAACAAAGTTTACCTACTGCGTCTTCGTTACGTGAGGTACGAGATTTCTTCAAAATATCTACTGATACAAGTTACATCACAATAAGTAATCAGCCTACTCGTATTTGAATCCACTGCAGTATGCTTAGTACGATTGCAGCACTGCAGTATGATTGGCGCGACAGTATCACGCCGCGAGATAGTCTATCTGTCTCTCTTTTGTTTAGCTAGTGAAGGACGGGAGATCTATCTCGTGGCGACATACTGTCGCACCAATCATGTGCTAAGCCAGCTGGACAATGATTCAAGTATGGGAGTAAACTGCGGCTCTACCGCGAAATACGAAATCCACCAATTTCGGGGATCTGTCCCAGCCCTCCAAAGAAGGCGTCATTAGAATGACAGAGACACATTCCTGACATTTACGAACTTCGGTGTTCGCGGTAGCAAGCCTGAGTTTATGTTTGGTGAAGGGCAGCACCATCGTCAAATCTCAGCCATCTGGCTAGGGTAGCATTTATAAAATAATGTGTCGCATTGATAATAAGCAAAGCAAAAGGACATTCCACGACGGATATGGGAAGCAACATGTTCTTACCTAGTTCTAAAAATGCTAGGAAGATTTTTCCACTTGATAGGATAGGAACTTCACGTGTATCATAGCCTTATAATTAATTTGAGTCTGTTTTGCTAGAGCTATATGGATTAAAGTAGCTGTCATATGGGTCGATTGTAAAATAAATGTCCATAGTTAAGGCCTTAAACAAAACAAATATCACGATCGTGTCAATTGTGTTACGGAAGTTAGTGATACAAACTATACATTATGGTATATTCTGTTTAACAACCTATGGCAGTAGAAAAAGGTGGCCAATTAAAAAAATGTAAGTGCTTTTTGTCGATCGCTCACAGAACATTTGTATTTGTTGCCCTAAATCTTAAATCCCAGTGAGTTACTGCGCCCTAAAAGCGATACTTCCGAGTCTATTTTAAGGAACATAAAGACAATATTTCATAGCATGTTTGAGAAAATGTTGTTTTCATTAAAGGCCTTTGTAATTTTTTTTTGCTATCGACCCATATGAGCCCGTGTGACGTCCCCGATAATGCTGACCTTTCCGTGGAATGGCCCCTAAGGGACCGGGCCCCTTCAACAATATGGCTTTGATCTACACCCCTACATTTACTTATATTTATTGAGATCCAACAACCATGACTAGCGAGGATTTGATAACGTCAATGATCTCTTATCAAGTTACCACACAATAACAAAAAGTCGCTTAGTGATGGTGATGACGTAAACCTTACTCTGAATAGAGTGAATAGCGCTAATACCTTGTTGCAGTTTTGAGCAAAAATTTTTGTTAACAAAATCCGTCCACGTAATTTTAAAAGTATTTTTTCTTCCCAGTGTTTAGCTTATATATTATTGCAAATCGAAAATTGCATTACTACCAAGGAAGTGCCAGGAAAATTGTTTGATTTAGGACACAATGTGGTTACAGAGCCAGTCTTTGATCTCAGTCTTTCGATACTTGTTACATCAAATTTAAATTGTATTTAATTACTTCTGCATTCAAAATATTAAGATGTATTCAAATGTCAATAATGCACTTGAAATTAAAAATAATAGTTATACAAACTTTTTATTTAAATACTACACAAATTTAAAACACACAGGTATTTTATTAATGATCTTTCTGACTAATGATAAGCACACTATTATTCGTAAAATTTTGTGTAACAGATAATTAGATCACCTAATTATAGATAGCATTAGCCATAATAAAGGAAATGATATCCATATCTATCAAGTTTTAGAGATTTCACTGATAATGTGAGGTAACATTTTTAAGGTAGTTTATTAATTATCCACAGATTCACATTTTCAGTGGGCCCTGGCCTAAGAGGCAGTGAATTTAAATTCAAAAATTAAACTGAGTACAATTTGATGATTTTTACTGATAGGGCTCCATCAAAATAATTTGCCACAGGGCCCAGATGGTATAGTTATGCCACTGCACATTTTATTAAATTATATTAATTGTTACGTCTAATTTTTTAACCATATGATGACTACCATTTTTAATGACTACCAGTGACACTTTTGACACTGCTTATTAAGTAAATGAATATGACAAACCTAATACTTGTTTTTATGTTAATACTAAAACACTGGATTTTGCACTTACTAAAAACTTTTTAGTAAGTGCAAAATCTAGTAAAAGTGTTGGTTTTTAATATTCGCAATAATATCATATTATTCATATAACAATTTACTTATATTATCATGCATTAATGAAGTGGAATATAATTTTATAATACACTTCATTAATGCTGGATTTAATTAAATAACCATGTATATGACGTCTAGTATTGATAGATATGAAGTGAAAGTTTGATATATTACACAACTCTGTACAAGACTAAAAGTAATGATCTACCTTTCTAAAACTGAAATCAAACTTGCAACTAAGGCAAAGCTGGTCTTCCAATCATAAATTTAATTGAACTTGAGGAACCATCTTTAAGTATTCATCACTGTCCACAAAATTGTAATGTTGATGTGTAGAGGTTTTTTCAAACATCACTGGCAGCGGGAATGCACTTATTTTTTGCTTATCCTGTATACATATTTAATACGGGTGAATTTCTTGATGAGCGATAGTTTAACCCTCTGTGACTGACGTTACATCTATCAGACACCTCTTTTTTGCAATAACGCCACTACGATGTTGACAACAAGATTCAATAATTTCACGTTACGTGACCGTGTCAGTGGCAGTGGGTTAAAATATGAGAAGAACATAATAGATAACTTTTACATGAAGTTAGATAAGAAATAATATCCATACAAATTAATTTGGCCCGTAATGTAATGCACCACACTGAAGTTAAACACCTGTTTACAGGTTATTTCAAAAGCGGTGACATAACACCCATAACAATGTTTATCTACTTTAATGGTCCAAAAATTTTAAAAAATAACATATAAGGGCAACTTAAAAACCTCTTATCCTATGACTGGTTCAATTAATACTCCATATTAAATTTATGTACTGTATTTTAAATGTGACAAGTGTCTTTTCAAAAGTTATTTTCACCTGTCAACAAGGATTATTTTTTCTGTTTTCATAAGAGAAGTAATCTCTATTGACAAAGTGGAAACCTTCAACTACCAAGTTATGAATAAAAATATGTAATTGTAACCCGTCTGTGAAAACCTGTCTTGTAGGTTAAAAGTTAATATTGTAAAATATTGTTTTTAATATGTTGTTTTAAATGTATTAAGTTTGAAATATGTTTCTCACCTTTGTTATTGTTGCCCTGACTGTAGAGTAAATAATTTAACACTTCCTTTTTACAGTTTGGTACAACAATTTAAATAAATCACCATTTAAATGCCTTATTGTTCATTGAAACCTACCGCACTTGTTTTGTAAAGAAAATACAAATAACAACAACAAACCTTCCAGTTACCATAGTACACTGAGCAGAAAAACTGTTCATATCATTCAATACAATGTATAACTCATTATTATACCAAATTGAAGGCAATTATCATCCGCAAGTAACCCGCGGTGATGTCAATGTCGCGCAATACTAGCTTCCACCACCTTCTATTGCTATACTTATACTTTTGCAACTGCACCTACTGAAAACTACAAGTGACGAAACGTCTACCGTTCGAGCGCGCTACTGACCACTGCACGCACTATTCAATCACCAATTTACTTAACAGTGACCTCTAACACCTACCTTTTCAAAGCGTTGTCTGTATTCAGCCTTCTCAAGCTTGTCATTTTCCAACTGAGAAATCTTAGCGGTCAGCTCCTGTAGCGCCTGATTCTCCTTCTCATTCCGCACAGCCAGGTTCTCCAGCAACTCCAGGGCGTTTATCACCTTCGGTAACAAGGCAGTCACTGCGTCAGCCCCGTATTTCTCTATAATAATCTCGCATTCTTTCCCGATGTCCGATGCCAGATCATATACGTCGACCACAGTGACTTCGTCTTCGAACTCCGTCATTTTGGCGGAAAAACGCCTGTGGTACGGCATCGAAATCACCTTGTTTTCACTTCACAGCACCGCATAAAGGTAAACGTCCGAATAATTCACATAAAGCTATCCACCTTTCGCAAATGCGCCATCATTACTGAAATGTCAGATTTTGCTCGATGGTAGGGAGGCGCCGTTCCGTTCCACAGAATTGATAACGATGTAACTAACCGTTATAATTTAAAGAAACGCGTTATAACGACGTTTTTCTAGGAAATCAAAGTTTTTTTGTTATACTTTTGAAGAACGATTTAAATAATGTATAATAGAAGCTAGATTGATTTAAAATGATTAAACAGGGCTTAGTCTAAATTGTGAACATCAGGGTCGCGTTTTATAAAGTTACAATTTACAATTTCGCTGTTTGCCTCTCTTTCTAGCCAATTAGTGCGTGCGTTAGAGAGGCAAACAGCGAAATTGTAAATTGTAACTTTATAAAACGCGACCCAGACATTTGAAAGCTAAAAGTACTACCATCGTATAGTCCGTATTACGTATTTCGAACTTGCCTGTGATTGGATGTTCGCAGCTATACAATCTTTAGCGGCAGCTCAGGGCGGCGCGTAGCGAAATTTTAAATATTAATTGATTCAGACTGACAGAGAAAAATCTGCATGAGTAAATAAATCTTTTTGAGGAGCCGAGAGTATTAATCTTGCATTTAAATCTATGAATTAATAATAAGTCCTTGAGACCTTATAATATCTCCTTTACTTGTTTATCTTATTTGCCGAACAAAAAGCACAAATCTATAAAATTGTGTTTATTTTCTGGATTCGTAATTTTAAAATACCTAATAGTAAATATCTTCTTAGTTTTATTTCAAAGAGAGATTTGTGAGATGTTATTTATTTTTATATTACATTACTAGACCATATACATACGAAGCAGGTATTTAATGAACTTAAGTACCAAAATAAAGAAGTGATCAAAACATGGACATGTTCCAACAAAGCCAAACGGGTGTTATTATAGTCAACAGAATACCTACATGATAAAGGACCGGCCGACATATGTTACAGTTTTCAGTGTTGTTAAAATATCGATTATTAGCCTTCGCCACGCGCGAAGCAACAGTTGGTGTTCGTAAACAGGCGCGAGCGAACGCGCCACTTTCCCGCGCTGTGTAAACAATATTTTTTTTAATATTTTTTTTTTGTTCGGGATGAATTTACAAAGCAAAGCCAATAAGTTTGTGTGCCCCAACGACAGACAGTTATCGCTGCGCGCAAAGTAAGTTAACGAAAATTTGAGACGTGTCAAGTTTTCCAGATGATCGGAGTTTTGTTTGTTTTCCAAGAAATAGACAAAGTTTGGATTAACTTGTTATTGAGACGCTTAGTAATACACATTCATTATTTTGGGTATTTGTATTTATTTTTGTTCTTTTCACAGTTTTGTTCTGCTGGTAGAAAATATTTAGGTACCAACCTCGCGTATTAATGGTATGTTTCATTTCGCTAACAATCATTTGAAAGTAAATTCATACCTGCTAATAATACGGCTGGCACCATGCCTCAAAATGTTTATCATTTTCGTTTTACAAAAATTAAAATACCTAATCAGTCCTAACGGAGAAGCTCCAAGTTCGCTGTCCATGTTTTAAATATAATTTAAGTAGGTTAAATCAAACAAAATTGTATTTAAATAATTCGTTTCGGCAGTTTCATACCACCATATTTAAAAAAGTACCCACGCACTTACTCTTAGTTACAAATTCGGTTTAGGTTTGATAACTACTCTAAGTTAAATGTATTCAACATCATTTTAAAAATGTTGAATGAAACCGTGAAACAAGTAGACGAATGATTTCAGTGCTACGCTTATTTTAAGGCAGTATGGCTTAGTGCTTTCGCCCGTTCATAAGTACAATTTTTTTTAAAGCTACCCTTATTTACTACGCCGTAGCCACTAGTCAGTAGCGCGGTACCTAGCACTGTGTGACATAAAACGAAAACAGTTAAGTATGTATGTAGTCCGAAATATCGAATAACATCATATTTTAAACCATCTATTTCCATAATATTTTCTCGGTTACCGCGAGGATTACACATGAAATAAAACTATGAAAACGGATAAACTTGCGTATATTAACAGATTCATCCGCAGATCACGAACCCTGTAAAGTGTTCAAAAAGTCGGAATGAAGTTAAAATTAGTTAATATACGCGAGTTTATCAAGCAATATTTTTCCAATGCAATATATACAATCCTAAGTCGGTATATATGGGCAGATACATACATCTGGCTTTAGTATAATAATGAATTCAGACGATTTACCTACAACCAACACTACCGTACCAAATGAAATACGATTAAATGATTAATATCAAATACTTATCAATCTTAATTGTCACTCATTGTAGTCGAATTTGTACCCGGCACAATAAAGCAGCAAATAGGTAGGTAATAAGTACCCATACCATCGTCAGGAGATCAACTGATTCTTCATGCACCTTATTTATATTGCCATAAGGGTGGCGAGTGGTCGATTAACTACGTTCGCGTTTGAACGACGATGGGCAAGTAAACCTTCAATTTGTCAATGCCAGTGAGCATCGAACCCTACGAGGATCGCATTACAGCAAATGGTCCGCCTTTATTTGCCAGCAGAGATCACTGAAATAACTGATTGATTTCGACATAGATTTATAGACCTACGTATCTACTTACAGCACTTAGTTTTGAAGGTCCTGTATGCAGGGCCGGATTTAGGGGGGGCAACCGGGGCTACGGCACTAGTAACTTTTTTTTTAATTTAGAATTGTAAGTGATCTACTCCGGGAACTATATTTCAGCGAATTCATCAACGATTTTTTGGCGAAAAAAGCTCGGAACATTCCGTTCGTTAAGTAAGGCTAAAATTTAATTTCAGATAATTCTCGTTACCGATTATATTTATATGTTTATTAAATAATAAAATAATCTACACAAAAAAATATTTATTGTATAACTTGAAGCCTCTCAACCTCTAAATCTGGCCCTGCCTGTATGCCAAGATGAGCTGCGACCATAAAGTTAGTATCCGCGCTAGCGCTTAATAGAGAAAGGAAGCGTGGGAAAGGGAAGCCACCAGTCATACGACTATTACACGAGTGCAAAAGAGATAGAAAACAATCTCAAAAGCGTACCCACTTTCGAAGTGACATATCAGCCGTATCAGCCTTCTCGACGGAGACTGTTATTTAAAAGTGATTTTATATTTAATTCTAGTAAGAAGTAAATGTACACAAATAATTAAACCGATACGGTATCGTGTAATGTAAGGGATTGCCCTGTTCCCCACCGAAGAAATGACGGCAAACACTCGTTTCACAGGTAAATATGATTTGCCGGTTGATTGTTTTGAAACGATATTTTGACGATTTAGTAGCATAAATCGTGTAAGTTATCACTTTCTAGCATTCCTTGTTAGTTGTCTTATCACTGTGCGCTAATAATTTATCACAATAGTTAATATTAAAGGATATTTTGTGTAAAAATATAAATTGTCACGCTACACTAGAGCTTGACTAAATGTTGAACTACCAATATCGATATTCGTTCGATAAACATGCCTTGCCGTTGGATGTTAGATGTGCAAAAACTCTGCAAAGCTTTAAAATTTTATTAAAAAGTCACATCATTATCTTTCGTTACGTTAGTTTGCCTTTTTATGTACTGAATGTGTATTTTGGATAATGTTTATTTAATATATATTTTTCTAAGTATATAGTATGTATTTATATTCTGTAATTATTTATGTTTTTCCTAAATGTATGTGTATTTATTTATTTTTTTATTTTTAGTTTACTATCTTGCTCATGCACTGCCCGTAGTTAATGATTTCTGTTTCTTTTATCTCCTGCTACCCCAAGGTTGTCTGGAAGAGATCGCTTATAGCGATAAGACCGCCTGTTGCTACCTTTGTATTTAATTGTTCTGTATTTTGTTTTCTTTCTTTGTGGTGCAATAAAGCATATTTATTATTATTATACCTAATCAGTCTATTACATTACAATGCCGTCATAGTCCCAGATATTAAATACGAATGTGTATTTAACAAACTTAAAGGACCTTATTGTGTTTTGTGAGATTTTTTTGATAATACTCGATTTTAATTATTTCTGTGAAATATAAGGGATAGGCCAGATAATAAGTTAACACACGTTAGCAATTTGTATTTCAACACCCTCAATTCACATTGTACTATAAAACATATAGCAAAAAACGAAGATAAAAATACCATATTGTCGATAAAACAGTCAAACATCGATAGATAATTGCTCTGTTGTAACAAGCAACCCTATTCCTGTCCACACATAGACAAATTTACGCACACACTTGCGTTTCGTTTTTTGTTACGCTTTTAATCTTTGTCGATCATTCTTTGTTATCTTAGTTCTGTGCACAGATTAAATATAGGGAAGATTCAGTGTATTAAGACATACCTGAACAAACTATTGTCATCCTTTACCATCTCAAGATGTATTCCATAAGGAAAAAGAGACAAATAAGGTAGCTCTCCTTGGTCTTGAATTATATCAACGACTCCATTTTCTTGAACAATGTTACCAACCTGACTAGATAAAATGTCATTACTATTAGTGTTGTCCAGTCTTCATCGTATGCTTTTATCGGCAATAATAATATTTTTACCAAATTAGGTAGCGAATACAGTAGGAATAAACCTTATTTCTTACTCAGAATCACGATCTTCTGCGATCCTTGATATGTCATGATTTCTAAATCTATTTTTTAGGATAAAAATAAAAACACAAAATTATTGAAATATTTTCTTTATTAAAATGTCATAAGAAGTGTTCTGTCTAAAACGTAGCGGTAAGGTCCCGCTAAGAAACACAATTATCTAGCCTCAAAGAAAAACTAACTAGAAGGTCATTTTATTTTTTTACATAATTTTATTAACACGTACAAATCATTTAAACACGAAACTATAGGTGCTCTGAGAATTTAGACAAGTTTCTGGACCTGACGCCTCAGTGCTGCCGCCCTGGTGAACGGCATTTCAGAAAATCCTCATTATAACATGTTTTATGGAACTTATCATCCCTTAAAGCATACCTAACAATTTTCGTATGATGGCTTCTTTATAATTAATCAGTCGACACAAGTATCACATGAGTGTCATTATTAAACTAAACTTAATTTACTTTCTGGTTGACATGACATTGGATGATTACCAAATATGGTGGGTACTACGTCAGAATGTAATCATTTATGCGCGTACCCTTGCCTGAAACAACAGCTTAAAATGTGCGGAGCATATTTTTGAATACTTTTAGGGCACCAGTCATCTGCCTTTTTGATATCTTTGACCCATAATAGCCTTTGTTCAATGTCCTGTGGAAACCTGTTCGAAATTAAAAACATCGATTCATTTTCTGAGTTGGCTATCAATACATTTATCGATATCACGATCGGTCTCTTAAGTGCAACACTATGAGATACAAATATTTGAATCCCACTATTTATAATTACATTATGAATGCAAATACGAATGGTTAATTCACAAAACTACACACATGTATCCGGCAACAAATATTGAATAAGATTTTCAGTTACTTTTACCTTAATAAGGTTCGAAATCTTAAAATTCAAGTCAAAACTAAATTACCGGTGAAACGTAATGTCTTTATTTTGTTCATTCAGGTAACCCTGGCAGTTTTTACACCCTGGAACCACACAAGTCATCACTTTTATCATATTCCGTGCACTTATCGAACAGAAATATACATGAAAAGCCTTATTTTAATCACTTTTACTATTTGCGGTTTAGGTGCACTAGTATACCCAAACAAACATCGTTGACAGGCATTGCCGGCGTCACCCACAGATAATATAGACTCGGAATAATTTATATGTCTATGGTTCTGTGGCTCTACCCATAGACATATAAAATTGATAGACCGAGTCTATTTTATCTGTGGGTGACGCCGGCAATGCCTGTCAACGATCTTTGTTTGTGTATACTAGTGCACCTAAACCGCAAATAGTAAAAGTGATTAAAATAAAGCTTTTCATGTATATTTCTGTTCGATAAGTGCACGGAATGTGATAAAAGTGATGACTTGTGTGGTTCCAGGGTGTAAAAACCGCCAGGGTTACCTGAATGAACAAAATAAAGACATTACGTTTCACCGGCAATTTAGTTTTTACTTGAATTTTAAGATTTCGAACCTTATTAAGGTAAAAGTAACTGAAAATCTTATTAAATATTTGTTGTCGGATACATATGTGTAGTTTTGTGATTAAACCATTTGTATTTACATTCGTAATGTAATTATAAATAGTGGGATTCAAACATTTGTATCGCATAGTGTGGTACTTAAGAGACCGATCGTGATATCGATAAATGTATTGATAGTCAACTCAAAAATGAATCGATGTTTTTAATGTCCAACAGGTTTCCACTGGACACTGAACAAAGGTTATTATGGGTCAAAAATATCAAAAAGGCTGACGACTGGTACCCTAAAGAGTATTCAAAAATATGCTCCGCACAATTTTAAGCAGTTGTTTCAGGCAAGGGTACGCGCATAAGTGATTACATTCTGACGTACTACCCACCATATTTGGTAATCATCCAATGTCATGTCAACCAGCAAGTAAATTAAGTTTAGTTTAATAATGACGCTCATGTGATACTTGTGTAGACTGATTAATTTAATTATAAAGAAGCCATCATACCAAAATTGTTAGGTATGCTTTAAGGAATGATAAGTCCATAAAACATGTTATAATGAGAGTTTTCTGAAATCACCAGGGCGGGAGCAGGTCCAGAAACTTGTCTAAATTCTATGTTTATAGTTTCTGGTTTAAATATTTTGTATGAGTTAAAAAAAATACATAAAAAAATTTAAACTTTATTTAAAAAAAAAAACATTTACTTAGTCTTTCTTTGGGGCTAGATAATTGTGTTTCTTAGCGGGATCTTACGGCTAAGTGGCGCCAACTAGTGGCATACGTTTTAGGAAACCCTCATTATGACATTTTAATTAAAGAAAATATTTCGTTAACTTTGTGATTTTATTTTTATCTTAAAATGTAGATTTTGAAATCACGATCGAAGAAGATCGTGATTTTGAGTAGGAAATAAGGTTTATTCCTACTGTATTCGCTACCTAATTTGGTAAAAATATTATTATTGACGATAAAAGTATACGATTGAAGACTGGACATCACTAATAGTAATGACATTTTACCTAGTCAGGTTGGTAGCATTGTTCAAGAAAATGGAGTCGTTGATGGAGTTCACGACCAAGTAGAGCTACTTTATTTGTCTCTTTTTCCTTATGGAATACGTCTTGAGATGGGGTGAAGGATGACAATAGTTTGTTCATGTATGTCTTAATACACGGAATCTTCCCTATATTTTATCTGTGGCTCTACCAAAGGTATTTTTTTTATAATGTTAGTCCTTGTGGACAGGCGACAGCACTAAAACATACTGCCTAACTTTCTACCAGAGGTAGCACAAGTTTTAGATGTTGTCATTTTGACGGTAAACATTTTTCCAAAGTAAACTTTATGTTAGGAACGAGAGAAAATGTGGCCGTCCATGGCTATAGGTCCCTTATGGCAGGTATTGAGTTAAGCACAGATCCTAAATCTACATTAAATAAGCTATCTAATACAAAAAAAACACGTGTCTAAGTCTCATACTTAAAAAATAAAAAAAACATTAAATTGACACATGCTAAAAATGCACTTTTGAGAAATCGTCAAATGAAGTTTGAACCTAGTTTTAAATGTGTTCCCATTGGAAGTTACATAGGTTATGATTGATTTCGTATCTTAAGGGGTTCTTCCTTGGAACTCAGTTATGGTTTTTTAATGTGACGTTCAAATCATGAAAAAACCCCTTTGAAAAGAGCAACACGCTCATATGAACGGAATAATTAAAAAAATAATTTTTCGGTTTTCCCTTTTATATATTGTAATTTGAACCATTGTATATAGTAGAACATATTTGACCTTACATTTTAGGATAGAAATAAAAGTCACATAGTCAACGAAATATCTTTATTTTAATTAAATGTGATAATTACTATCACTTAAATCTTTCCTAGAACAATAACAAATTTGGTATAGTATGTTCTAAATTAATTTTAATCAGTCCACAAGAGTATCACAAAAGTATTAATATTATTCTACAGGTCACACTTTTTCGTTTATAGATGATTAAAGTTACGTAAAAATCACAATTTCACTCCCATACATTTGGGAAAAGGGCCCTTATGGCCAATCACAGACAAAACATGTTGATTATTATAATCATCATCATCATCATCATCATATCAGCCGAAAGACGTCCACTGCTGAACATAGGCCTCCCCCAAAGATTGCCACAATGACCGGTCCTGCGCCACCCGCATCCAGCGGACTCCTGCGACCTTCACCAGGTCATCGGTCCACCTTGTGGGGGGCCTACCCACGCTACGCCTTCCGGTACGTGGCCGCCACTCAAGAACCTTCCCGCCCCAACGGCCATCGGTTCTACGCGCAATGTGCCCCGCCCACTGCCACTTCAGTTTAGCGATTCGGAGAGCTATTTCGGTTACTTTGGTTCTGCTGCGGATGGTCTCATTTTTAATCCGATCACGCAGAGAGACTCCTAGCATAGCCCTCTCCATTGCCCTTTGGGTGACTTTGAGCCTTCTTATGAGGCCCATTGTAAGCGGCCACGTTTCAGTACCGTATGTCATCACTGGCAACACACACTGATTAAAGACTTTCGTCTTCAAACACTGCGGAATATTGGACGAAAATATGTGTCGTAGCTTCCCGAACGCTGCCCAACCGAGTCGGATTCGACGATTGACCTCTTTCTCGAAGTTGGACCTACCTAACTGAATAGTTTGCCCTAGATATATATATTCGTCTACAACTTCGAGTGTAAAGTCTCCGATTATTACGGGAGTTGGTGCTACATGGGAATTCGACATGATTTTCGTCTTATCCATGTTCATCCTAAGACCAACTCGCTCGGAAGCTTTACTGAGGTCAACGAGCATAGTACTTAAGTCCTCCAAGGTCTCAGCCAAGACTACTATATCGTCAGCGAATCGAAGGTGAGTGAGGTACTCGCCGTTTATGTTGATACCCAGCCTTCTCCAGTCCAGAGTCTTAAAGACATCCTCCAGTGCAGCGGTAAACAGCTTAGGGGAGATAACATCTCCTTGCCTAACTCCCCGCTGCAGCAGAATAGGTTTCGAGCTCTGGTCTTGGAGTCGGACTGACATTGTGGCGCTCTCGTATAAACACTTCAACACCTCGATATAGCGGTAGTCGACTTGGCACCGTTGGAGAGACTGTAGTACTGCCCATGTTTCGATCGAATCGAAGGCTTTCTCGTAGTCCACAAACGCTAAACAGAGGGGCAGGTTATATTCTTCGGTCTTCTGTATAACCTGGCGAAGCGTATGGATGTGGTCTACGGTACTAAAGCCTCTTCGGAAACCGGCTTGTTCGGGAGGCTGGAAGTCATCAAGCCTGCGTGCAAGACGATTCGTAATGACTCTTGAAAACAGCTTATAGACATGGCTCAGAAGTGAGATGGGTCGGTAGTTCTTCAATAAAGCGTTGTCACCTTTTTTGAAGAACAGTACCACCACACCTCTGTTCCATGCCTTTGGCGTTCTCCCTTCCAGTAAGACGGAATTGAACAACTTCTGAAGGGCCGTAAGGATCGGTTTACCACCCGCCTTCAGAAGCTCAGCTGTAATTCCGTCCTCCCCAGGCGCCTTGTTATTTTTGAGCTGTTCAAGAGCCATTCTAATCTCGCACAGGCTGATGTCCGGGATATCTTCTGTATAGTGTCGGGTCAGTCTAGCTCTGAGGTCTTCCGCTAGATCAACTTCGGGTCTGCTAGTTGACGTGTACAGCTGTCCATAAAAACCCTCTATCTCACTCAGCAGCTCAGATCTGGATGTGACGATTCTACCATCCTCAGTCTTTAATTTGGCGAGCTGGCTTTGCCCAACAGGACAGATCCCTTGCAAAAACTTTAGAGCCCTTGTTCCGCTCGATGGCTTCTTCTATACACTTGGTACGGAATTGGCGCATATCGCGTTTGAGGGACTTAGAGATCTGTCTGTTGAGCTGCCGGTATAAAGTCGCATCAACTGAGGATTGTAGAACCAGTTCACTTCTTTTTTCCATTAGCTTCTGAGTGGAGTCTGAGAGCTTTCTGGTCTTATTTGTCCGCTGGGTCTTAAAAACTTAGACCCAGCGCTATGGACAGCTTCCACAAACCCGTCGTTGAATACGTCCACATCATCGCCTAGGCAATCGAAACGGTTTTGGAGTTCCAACTGAAAGCTCTCGGGGTTTTGGAGATGGAGTGCAGGACGGAGCGTAGACTTCATCAGTCGCGAGCGTTCTAGCTTAGGACATATATTCAACGTGCCTCTTACCAGGCGGTGATCGCTACCGGTTTTAACCGTACTGATCACAGAAACATCGTTGAATATATGTCTCTTCGTCGACATGATGAAGTCGATCTCGTTTTTAGTTGCACCGTCGGGACTCATCCAAGTCCATTTTCTGTGCTCGCGTTTTCTTAAAGAAGGAGTTCATCATGTAGAGTCCCTCCTTCTCCAAGAAACCAGCCAGCAGATGGCCCCCGGTGGTTCCGACGTCCAACCCCAAATTGCCCCACCCTCAGTTCGTCACCATCTCTCTTGCCCCAGTTTCGCGTTGAAGTCCCCCATAACAACGGTGAAGTAGGTTCTGGAGCTATGCATGGCTTTTGAGATATCATCATACATAGCCTCCACCTCGTCGTCGGAGTGTGTCGAAGTCGGCGCGTACACCTGTATGACCTTCAGCGAGTATCTCTCAGATACTCTGAGTATAAGGTACGCCACCCTAGCCGACACACTCTCGATCTTCACCACGTTGTTTACGAGGGACTTGTGGACGATGAACCCGACACCTCCCTGGGGACTGTTGGTCGCCCTCCCGGAAAATAGAGCAAGTTGCCGGACTTTAGGATTATCGTGTCCTCGCCCTCTCTTCGGACTTCTGACAATCCCACAATGTCCCAACGCAACTTGCTCAATCCCTTCCTCCAGTTCCACTAACTTTTCGTCGGTCCGCAGTGTACGTGTGTTATAAGTTGCCAGGGCCAGAGGTCGTCGGTGGTGGTAGCCGGATCTTTGCCGGAGATTCTTAGCACCCCTGACCCCGCTAGCACCCTGGCCGCTACCATAACCAGGGCACCCGGGGGTCGCCGGAACCTCGGGGCCGCGGCCTTTTTTTGTGCTATCATTTTATTTTGGGGGGTATTTGCCATAATCGCCACGCTTGGCATGGCGGGTTGGCGATCGCAGTGTCTCCACCGCACTTTAGGGATGCTGCTGCCCATCCCCCGGTGGTCTTGGTCGTAGTTTTCAGACATACCCGGGTCAATATTAATATGTTTATTTCAATTAATGGCAATTGTTTGTAGGCAGACTCGGCGACACGAACATGTCTCATTACGTAACACCCACGTACGGACCGAATTGATTTTTGTTAGCGCCGACGAATCCTCCAGGGCGCAGGCGCGCCAACACCACCCCACACGACCACACTGACCCTCCACACAAACGTACTTATCGATTTTTAACTTAAACGAATTCAAGCTCTTTGTGATGCACCTAAGGTCGAATATAAATTTAACACAATATATGGATGATATTTTTAGATAACGCTTTCCTATTACAGCGAACTAACGCGCCCCTCTTCCATACAAATCGGGAAACCTGGCCGCGGAAGGTTTCTCTTCTAAATATATTTTCGAGATATTCGCATTTTATATAAGAGTAACGCTGTGAAAAGCGGGGTATTTGTACATCAGAAATCGTATGTGTTCAAGGGATATCGTTCAGTGCGGTTAAGGCTTCCTTGGGCCTGTTAAACTTACCACTAAAAATAGAACGGTGCCCGACGCAACTTTGAAGCAAAATCTAGTGCGAGGTTTCCATTCATAAAATCTTTCATTTGGTGGTCGGTCGTGACGACACAATATCGGCGCATAATTTAATTTTATCTGTGAACACGCATTGTTAGCCGGAACAGAGTGACCAATCAATACCAGCGTCACCCTCAAAGGAGTTTTTGTGGAAAAAAGTATCGGGGCAAGACAAAATGTAAGTCATATTTATTACCGGAAATAATTAGTAAACTTTAGATAGTTTTAATCTAAACAGGAAAGGATAAATCAAATGCAATTACTTATTTGCGACTATGATGTTGTTGCAATGGTAAATTTTCATCATTGACCTCTCCTTACCAGAGACATTCGGACATGACATAGAAAACGTTAAATAATGAACAATAACCCATCCAATTTAAAAGTTAAAAATCCATTTACCTAGCACCAACGCTACTGTGAAGGTCTACCTGAGTTTTAATAACTGTATTATTATGGAACAATGAGATTTCCACCCAAAGCTCTAATTCGAAAATACATAATGCGAAATTTTTGATTTCACCTGAAATCTTGCGATTTCTCTTTCAAAATAAAGCAGGCCCTTTTATTTGCAAACAAGTTGAACAAAGCAAACAGATGGCTGCCAAAACGCTGCCAGCTGTTGGAAGCTTGCCCAGAAACTAGCAACAGTACGAGAGTCAAGTGAGGCTAAGTGAGCTCGCGTGCCAAATGGGCTTCATTATAGAAACACACGTTCAACACGTATTTTTCTTAAGTTTAATGGGCACTTTGGGCACTTTAACCTAGTGGCTGACTTACGACACTGGTAGATGAATACTGCTGGTACCC